>JARFOD010123929.1:0-14287 GCA_031763545.1 Mopalia muscosa
AAACTAAGAAAGTGTTATCCCAAAATAACAAAAATACTGTTAAACTTCACTTTCTAAAAGACACAAAAATTATTCATAATTTAAAAGCATATTCATACCATGATAATTAATGGTACACTGTAACAGGTGACAAATTCAGTTATATGAGTATCATATTTATATCCCCTTATGACCACTGAACAATCCCATTAAATTATATTATTAGTTGTCAATGACCTGGGTGGCTTTTTGGGTTATACAATGTATGGGTAACAGATGTTTCTCCCTCTTTTTCCATTGGCAGCAAAAAAAACACAGGATAATCACATAAAGCAATACAGGGGTCTCCAAGAGATAAGTAATTAACTGTTATGAACAGTTTAGTAAATGCATATATATTAACTAGCGGTACTGAAATAAAGCATGGAGACCAAGAGAGAAGTCTTGTGAAATATCCTGAAATGCTTTCCTTGAATTTAAATTATTACAGCTAACTTAAAGAACTAAATTAAAAATAAAGATAAAATAATCTGTTAGCACCATTTACGCTTGGAATTCAAATATACATAATTTAATTAAACCTGCTTGGGTCATCTCCAAGTAAAACATATTTATTTGTCATCGACTTCAGTAGAAAATTTCAGTTTGTTTTAAAATCATTCCCCTGGGTATGAAACCAATATTTAATAACATTACTAAGGTGCATACTGCCCTCCTAAAAATGATATATGTTTAAAAACATAAAAACGTAAAATTAATGTACCCTATTACTTCTAGCATTTGGGACAGAGAAATTAGCTTAACCACAGGGGGTCTTACATGTTATTTGTGAGTGTCTCAACTTATATAAGTTATAGGGTAATAATTTTACTGATAGGCATATAACAAACTTACATAGAATAACAATGCGGTTGAATGAACAGCTTCACCCCCCAAAAAATAATTTCTGAAAATTAATTGAAAAACTTCAACAAAATTAACCAAATTTTAGCAAATACCTTGTAAAATGCATGTTGAAAGTGACAAATTAGCAGTGTTGTAGAGATTAGCCCACAGTAAAGTATCTTCTTGCTGCCACTTTATTCTGGGGGGCTTAGGGGTCTTTTCGGTAAATTGAACAGAAAGACGAGTGCTTTAATAGAACATTTCTTTCAGTAGAAATGCCTTTCCTGGTGACAGCAAGCCCCCGACTACGAAAAAATGCCTACACAAACCTCGACCTACCGGCGTCTATAACAGTTGATATTTTTGTTAAATCCCACATTTCAAGGAATTATAGCTCTACCATAGATCAGGAATCATAGAGGTTACCATATATCTCAGGTTTATTCACTTCTTCATGTACATTACCAACCTACAACGTGTAACATGGCCTGGAAATCGACATTTACAAGAAAATCTAGTTTGAAATGGCGACCTGCTAAATAGCAGAAATAAAAGCTGTTTAAACCATTCACAGGACTGTTCCTCCGTTGTCAAGTAAAGCAAGGTTGGATAAACCTTAGCCAGAGGGTAGCTTTCTATCAACATAACTCCAGTACAATATCACTTCAATAACAACAAGATGCATAATTATGCTAGGTGACAGTCAGGTATAAGGCCTTGAAATCAACATGTAGCCGAAAAATCCACTTTGAAATAGTGACATGCTATGTTAAATAACTTAAATAAATACAGGGCCCCAATGATGCTAACACTTCAAATGCTTTCTTTAAAACATACTTTCAATATCCACACAAGATCCAACATCCCACCAAGTATCAGTATACAGGCACCTGACCAAACATCCAAGCTAGTTCAAATGTGGACACCCTGTTTCTATTTCAACATAAGAGTCAACATCCCACCAAGTGTCACTATAAAGACACTTGACCAAACATCCCATCCAGTCTCTATACAGACACCCAGTTTACAAACTAGACACTATACCCAACTTTCTGCAACAGTATAATAACAGCTGCTCCAACACAGGAAGCCCTGTTTTTGTCACACTGCGATTTGGTAGAACTAACGGCAACTGATCACAACTGAGCGCTTAAGTCACAGGACACCTCGCACATCAGTGACTAGAAGCAAATCACTGGAACTAGTTGGTCTCAGTCGTGAAGCACTTATGTCACTTGCGATAACATAGAACTATTAACGATAAGTTGCAACTGGTAGTAGAAAGTAGAACCTGTTTGGCTATTCTGAACTGGACAGCAACTAGTTGCCGATAAACACAGCAAAGAGGCAGATGCGCTCCGGTCACATTCTAAGCTACGACTTATTAGTTGTCATCAATCATCCACTGGTCCACTCAAACTGATCAGAACCGATTCTCACTCGATGTAACTGTGACATAAGCTAGACTTTACCTCGTAAAAGGTATACAGACACCAAAACAAATGTCCTAACCAATAACAATAAGGATAACAGGTCAGACAGCCCACCTGATCACACTATACCAACTTACAAGAAAACACCTCATCCAGTATTAACCATGCCATTCAGAATTCAGACATCAGTGAACCAGTAGATTGTCTAAACAATGAGCATCAAGAAAAAGCATGCATTACACAATGAAGTACACTGCCTTATGGATTCCGCTAGAGTCTTGTATTCTCATACATTTTTTAGTCAAATGTAGGCAGTTTGAGCTGCATATTATGTAACACCTATACTTGACCAATCAACAATCACATTTCCCATGGCAACTTTTGTATTCAATTACTATAACAATATGAAGAGTTTTATGGGTAACTATATGGTGTAATAAAATTTAAGGCCATTTTAATTGAACAGCTACAATTCAACAAAACCTAGTTTACTTTCTAACGATAATACTTTTACAACATCTGCTACAAATTCATCTTATAAAAGCCCAACATTTGATTCTCATATAAATTCCCATATTTAATTTTATTTTATTTTCAACAATCATATATTCAGTGGATCATTTCATCTTGTGTAATGCACAGGCAAAACTTTTTATACTTTTTTCTGCAGGAGTCATTTTTGTTGTTGTTAATAATACAGATACAGAGTTATTTCCCTTGTAAACTTAACTTGCACATTTTTCATCAAGCATATTGCCGCAATTATTGGTAAATTTGTCAAACCTTTGAAATAAAACACCTGTTGAGTCATATAAAAAAAGCCGTCAAATCAATCTCAGTTTCAGTGCTTACTAAAATCTATTTTAACAACATATGCAGCATGCATTCTCAACATTTTTTTTAACAATTGCGCAATTGCCAGAATCACAATTTCAAAATATTCTGGAAAAAAAAGAGAAAGAAAATGTGAGAAAAAATTGGTATCCTCAACAAATAAAAAAAGCCTGAAGAAAGTCAATAGAAAATCAAATATAACATGATTTAACTGATTTTTAACCAATGAGAAAAGCTGCCATAAAAAATATAATAAAAAAAAAGAAAGTAACATTACAGGTGTGAGATTGATTTTCAACCAATGAGAAAGCTGTACAAGTTATACCAGATTAAAAAATATTCACTTTTAAAGGGTAAAAATAATTAACACATTCATCAAAATTATTCTTTGTACAGGCAGAGTAAATCCAAAACAAAACTTAGGGTAAAAAGAATATCATGAAAAAATATGTTTACATAACAAAATATTTCATTTACAATACAATGACCTCCATTTTCTATATGTTTATTGACTATAGAGCTACCGGTACTGTTACACTCAAGTATAAAATCATTACATTATACAAATATATACATTTGTTGAGATACCTGCTGATATAGTTATGTTACCCTTCATATACAAAACAAATATTTTCTTAAAGTAGATTTACTATGCAAAGACAATGTAGCTCGTCTGTTGAATACCAAATAACAAACTTTCTATGATATAGCACTATTTTATAAATATCTCTAACATTGGGTAATACGTATACTAGGCCCGACACTTTAATGGGATGGTATATTGTGAAAAGTCATCCAACATATTAACAATTCCTCCGCAGATACACATGTTTATGGATCCAAGTTTATCACCAGACTTTAGGGTATTCTACTCAGATGACAATGGTGTACTCCAACAATAGCTAAACCCAAATAGTTTGATTTGGGTTTAACGTCACACTTATATGAAGATGGAATGTCCAGTTTACACTGCTTCTTGCACAGTTATGGTGGAAAACCAGGAGGAAACAACGCAAAAAAACACCCCCACGATTGCCCGAGCCTCATCGTGTTATTCACTCATTTACCTGTAGGTCCACAGAGTCCTGTGAATGGTATATCGAAGTAGGAGTAGTAGGCACACAAGCTACCACTTAGCCGCGGCAGCGGGCCAACCAAAAGGGCAGAAAGTGCAGTGCTTTGCTCTGCTGGCAATGGAGGAACACTATTATTCCAAGTAAACCAAGTAAGGATATACTTGAAACATATTGCCTTTAGCCAGGTGGCCGTTTCCTATCAACTGGTAACTCCAGTACAATATAACTCCAGTAATGACGAGATGTGAAATTATGCTGAAAAACTGTATGGTATGTACAGGTATATATTATATAGAGAAAAAATCACTGGGTTTGAATTGGTGACTTGTCATGCCTCGAGCCTCTGTAGCCCAGTCGGTAGAGTGTTAGGCATCTTACCCCAAGGTCCTGGTTGAAATCCCAGTGAGGCATGCAAATGTCTCTCCATTCATTTATTCAAAATGAATATTATGTTAATAGTCAAACATCGTATCAGTTAACCATTACATATACAGGCGATCATTGCCGACCCTCAAAACGAGGCATCAGATTGTTAGCAGTAAATGTCAGCTGATCACTGACAGCCGTTTATTGGTCGTAACACTGCTGATCAATCACACCCAGTTGAAGCTAGTTGCAGACGACAGGCTTTACAAGAGTCCAACATATTCGTATGCACCAAGTTGGACTGCATTGCAGACTTATGCCTTCATATAAACTTTACAGAAGCTGTACACTTTACGCTACCATATAGGGTCAAGCATAGTGTTCTGTTGGCAAATAAATTCTCCTCGGCCAAAGGGCTTTAAAATCAGAAATGTACGCTATTTGATTATTGCATCAATTATATCAGTCAAATTTCCTTCTTTTATAATATGATTTCTATATTCAGCAAACAGTTTATATCATTCTAGTTCAATCATCAAACTTTATCAACTAAACTCAATAGCAAGTTCAACAAGTTAACTTCTAAATATAGTACAATAAAAAAAATTCAGTAGTTAACAGATAACTTTCATATCTGAACATTAAATTATCACGCAAAATCAATAACAAATTTAATGAGATATACTGTAAATCACCATAACATTTGTTTTTATACTGATGCTCCAAAACTAAATAATACATTATCCACCTCTCATACACAATTTCTAAGTCTTTTAAATAATTTCTAAAGTAGCAATTTTTTTGGACAAAATTGTATGTAATTTATGGTACTACAAGAGGTCCCCTTCTACAAACTACTCCAAACTTGATGTATAGTGGCGATGTATAGTGGCGGGTTGTAATTAGTCAAAGGCACATTTTTTTTAATGCTTACTCCTATTTAAAAAAAAAAAATACAGATCAAACTTTAAAAATAATGTCCATGATTGTAGCAGATTTTTAAATAATTTATGAAAAGACCACAAACATGAGTTTTTGAATATAAATGACACTAAAATAAGGATGTGGGTAGGACCAAAAGAACTGGGTATGCTTGTATGTTACTTTGTTAGACAAATTCTTACCGTGAATGATGTTGTACCGTGTTAAACATCCATAAGATGACGTTATGTACGATCAGAAATATTTGTAGAAAGTTACATGAAAGTGTGCCCTGAACCTAAAATATTGTTTTGTAACACATTTGAGTGAAAATTATAAGTTGATTAAAACAGAAAGGCAATTGACCGTGTAGTCGCTTGATAAAGATGAAAAAAAACATGAGAAAAATAAATTATAAGTTGATTAAAACAGAAAGGCAATTGACCGTGTAGTCGCTTGATAAAGATGAAAAAAACATGAGAAAAATAAATTATAAGTTGGAATTCACACAATCTTTTTGTCTTTTTAAGGGATTTTACATTATATATACATGTATCTTTTGTATACATGTATTACAAACTTTGCTATGCTCCTGATAGGATTTAAAATGAAATGAATCTATGCAATAAAATCCAGAAAGAAAACTTTTAAATTGCTTGAAAAGATAGAATACCCTTAAACTAAATACCAAAAGTATCACACACATACATTTTTTTAATACCAATATGAACCTGGGTTTTAGAATAGTCAACAAATATGTTTTAATAAATTATCACAATCATAGACAATTACTCCCTTTAATCTATTACATTAATCTTAATAATGCGCCACACATACATTGTTATATTATTCGATAAATGTGTATTATTTATTAATTAACTTATTCTCGCTTTTGTACTCTCTTTAATAGATTTATTAAGAGTAACAATCAAATCACAAAACGACTGTCATCTGTGGAAAGAGTTCTGTTGTATAGCTAGATATTCATATTTTCCAGATAGTTTGTTGGATTAGAGTCATAGGCCATTCTTAAAGGTATTCCCAAGTGGTTGACATATATAAAATAGTTCAATATTCACTGAAGGATTCGCAACTTGTTTCATTAGAAAATTCAGCGTACTTGTTGAGAAATTAGGATTTGAACATTTAACTTTTATGATGAGTCAGCTGTAATTGTCAAGTGAAGTCACCAGGGGAATTCATCATGTGACTGGTGTCTGAATGCAGTTCCCCTGCCGACGTCACAGCTCAAATCACTTTTAGGAAAAAGTTGCAAGTTTGTAAATGAATAAAACAAATTCCAAGGTTCAGAAAAATACGGTTTTTATTATAGAGATAGTGTATTGTATTATCTTTGTAATTCAGTCACTTTCAATCTGATTTGAAACCCATTCGGGAATACCTTTAATATTATTTCTCTCATGTGCCAGGGGAAAGAACCCCTACTGAATACAACTTGCTACAAACAATGACAAGATGGAAGGCAAGCACAGGACATAATACATTCCATACAAGGACTAAGAATGCAAATTTATTGTGCTACAATATGTCGTCAACTTTTTTGCCCCTTAGCTCTAAGAGCACCATTTCAAAAGGAAGCTCTGCAAGCCACCTGCTAGAGTTTTCTGGATTAAATATTGTCTGTACCCTTTTTGATGACAAAGTTGAATGATAGGAACTGGGAACAAATCTTAGTTAAACCTCTGATGAATCCTCTTTTTGTACAGGAGGCATAGAGTCTGCCGCAATCCCAGGCATCATCAACGGAATCACCAGGTCATCCATATTAGGCATCACAAACACACGCTGTAACACACAAGCCAACATCATTTACTTTGTTTGTTTGTTTGATTCGTTTTAAATGTCATACTCAAGGGTATTTCACTTATATGACAACGATTTGTCTACTTCACACCGTTCACAGCCTTAATACGGTGGAAAACCCGAGAGAAAATCTCGTAAAAACCAACCCCGCGTTTGCCGGAGCCACAACATATGACTTGCTCATATACCTGATGGTCGACAGGCGGACTAGATCCTGTGAATGGTAAATCGAAGCAGGTTCAGTTTAGGAAGCGCACTCACCACCACTGAGCCATGGGCCAACATCATTTACAGATTCAAATGAATTAACTTTCTGTTTAATATTGGGAGCAAGCATTACTACAACAGTTTATGGCTACAACTTTATTTCAAGCAGCTATGGCATCAAACTACAAAGTAAGCAATTTTTGTTGGTTATTTTGACAGGAAAATTATAACTCTAAATTCAAATATATTTTGCCTAGCATGATGATAATTGTACACATTGTTCTGTCTTACCAGGTAAACTAGGAGGAAACCGTGTAAAAACCATCCTTGCGATTTCCTGGAGTCATCACCTCGTGGGACACCGTCATACATGCGGTTCATTTAGTCAATAATTTTTTTTTACTTAATTAAATATGCAACAGTTATGTAATAAATGCAATGATCATACATATTTTTCAATAAATATGATACTGTACTTTTAAACTGTTCATTGTTTTAGTTCTGATTTATCAGTTTAATTACCTGAAATTCTATTGCAAGTTTTTTCTCAATCCACTCTGTCACATGTGTAACAGTTACCTCCCTTTCCCCAACCTTTGGCTTAGCAACAAGTCTTAATTTGGGATTGCCACGGAAACCGTACCTGGAAGTAATAACAATTAATTGGATTATACAGTTTGATCGATGTTTTTGCCACATTTGATATTATTACATTACAAATGATTTGTTTGTTTGTTTGATTGGTGTTTAACGTCATACTCAAGGGTATTTCACTTATATGACGACGAATTGTCCACATCACACTGTACACAGCAAAATTATGGTGGAAAACTGAGAGAAAACTTCGTAAAAACCACCCCCGTGATTGCCGGAGCCACAACATGTGACTCGCTCATATACCTGATGGTCAAAAGGCAGTCTCGAACCCGTGAAGGGTAAATTGAAGTATTCTTTTTTTGTGTAGTCTTTGTATTGTGCCATGTGATTGTCGTATCTTCACCTGTGGTGACGAGGGTGGTTTCCTTCACCCATAGGGCTGGTACATTGCACAGGAGTGAAATAACAATAAAGTGTCAAGACAACATGTGGAATGTCCCTAATGGGTTTCCAACAAACCAAACATCAAGAGGATATCTCTTATCACTTTTTGTGGAAATTAAGTTGTTTCTTTTGACTTTTAACCTATTCTTGATTTGTTATATTTGACGAAATAGGATCTCAAATGACCTCAGAGGGACACAGAGACTTCTTTAAGGGTTTGATTGAGGGTGTTGACCACAATTATTTATAAGACTATTAATAATTACTTTAATCAAATATCCAGGTGCCAGTCTAATAAGGGTGAATGAAAAAAAAACTGGATTTCACTTGTAGAAACAATAACAGGGCTGAACAATCATCAGGTGCAAAAATAAAGATCAGCCACCTATTGGACGGTAGCTCTGAGAGCAATGTCCAGGGTGTCAGCCTAATGGGTGACTGAAAACACGCAGGCGTTCCCTGAAATCAATGATGAGAAGACAAGACAATCACTAAATGCGAATAAACAAGACGCAACAAAAGATCAGTCATCTTAAGCCTAGGGTCTCAGTCAAATGGATGAAGGAAACCATCGTGGTCATTCCTCTTGTCAAATAATGGTAAGACAAGAGAATCACTAGATGTGAAGAAACAAGATGCAACAAAAGATCAGTCATCTTAAGACGAGGGTCTCAGTCAAATGGACGAAGGAAACCATCCTGGTCATTCCTTGTATCAAATAATGGTAAGACAAGAGAATCCCTAGATGCAAAAACAATGACCCAACAAAAGATTGGAGTCATGATCATCCTAAACCCAGCCAACTTGGATAGAAAACACCCTCGTCTATCCTTGTATCGAACAAAAGCAAGACAGGGCAATCCCTGGATGCAAAAATGAGATCAGCCCCCTATTGCCAACTAGCTCCAAGGGCTATACAATGGGGGTGCCAGCCTATATCGGCAGAAGGAAAGCACACTGGGGCCTCAGGAAGAAAAATTGTCAAAAAAAAAAAGAACAAAGAGACAAAATCATGGCAATGAATGTAAGGAAACCATGGATGCCAGCACATCATATCAGCTTCATGTTGTCTCTCAAACAGCTCTGAGAATTATTAAACTCTTGTTAAATATGTAGTAGTATATAGATTCAGAGATGATTGAAGCGATTGACAACTTCTGGAGTTAAGAATTTGTTTGTTTGGGGTTTAAGGCCCTAGTTAAGGTTTTTGCATTCACATCATGTACCAGCCCAATGGGCGCAGGATATCACCATTGACACCACTGGAAACACACAAAAATAAAAGAGGATGTAGTACAAATACATCACAGATGGGCTTCGTGTTGCCCCTTAGCTCTGAGAGTACCATGACATCAGGAAGCTCCCTACCAACCAACCATCCGCTTGGACTTACAAAAACTTACTCATAAAGTAACTCGAAATTATCAAAACTAAAGGCCGCCCAGTTTCCTTCTGGATGTTATTTTGTATCAATATAATGACATTTTCTGGGAAAAAATGTCAATTGGACTAAGAAACAAAAATAGAAACTAAAAAAACTTTGGTTATTGGTTATAAAAGATGAAAAACAACTATGAAATGAATAATGATGTTTCACACTTTTTCTCTTTTATGACTGCAAAAGGAGGTAACATAAATGTCATTAACTGTCAAAGAATCTAACTTAATGGAAGGTCATCAAGTGCAGAGCTGCAAAGGCTAAATAGAAATGTGCATCTAATTATGACTGAATGAAATGGTTAAGACTAAACAAACAAATAAGGTTAATGAAAACATTCTTATATTTCGGTGCTAGTGGACTGGAGGTGTTTCCCAGTAATAAGTGATTAACATTAAAAAATAGGATAATGTTAAAAAAGTGGCCAAACCAGCAAATATTACTAACAGTTTTTTTTCCACTCATATAGCATTATTCTCACTGATGAGTTTCACAAAGTAGAGTAAACTTACAACTCCAATAAAAGATAAATATGGACACATGGTGATTCAATATTCTGGTTAGTTTTAAAAACAATTGTCAAGAAACAAAAAACAATAAAAATTATGAATAACCTTGGACCCATGTGTGTCTTTTATAGGAGTCGTCCGTTTATTCTACTTCTTCACTCATTTGATTTCTTTTTGATCCGATTTTAAAAAGTATTTTTAATAAGGTTAATTCTCTCGAAAAACAGAGTGTGAACTAATAGCTGGATTTTTTTAAAGATAATGTGTATACGTCAATGTTCTTTCATGCACTGAGAGCGACAGGATTAACAAGAAATGACTGTCAATCAGTCACCATAATACTGTGTGTTGGACTTAGGTCTTATTCAAGTAAATTTCATTCATAGGGCTATGGATTGGCCAGTTCTTACTCTGCCCAAGTTATATACGGTGGATAGCCCAATCGCTGGAATCCATTCTCATGCCATTCTCCAGTATACCTGAGGTTGAAAGAGGCACATGGAAGGAAAGTCGGTAGGCAGGCATGTTCACCACTGATCCACAGCCCTTTTATTATAAGAAATTTATAACTGGTGAAACAATCTCAGAATAATTGACAATTCTCGGTGGCAAATCACCTGTAAATCCTATGCATTTCTCTATTGAATCTGAGGTCATAGTGTTAGCCACAAGGGTGTCTCTGTGTCTTTGAGACACCCGAAAAGCCATTTGAGACACTCGGTTTCAGTCAAATTTAACATGGGAAAGATAGGGAAACAGTAAAATGAGACACTCTGTTTCTGGGACACACACTCTTCTTGATTTCTAGCTAAAGTTATGCCTGAGGTCGACAGAGGAACTTCAACCCTTAGCACATGTGGTACATAGAAGGAAGATCAGTAGGCAGACATGCTCACCACTCAACCACAGGCCCTTCATGATAAGAAATGTATAACATGAGCTGCTGGTCAAAACATCTCAAAACATTGACAATTCTTGGTGCCAAATCAAAATCCCCTGTATAGCCTATTAAAAGAAGAACTTATGAGAATCCCTCTTACCGCAAAACTATGTTCTTCTTTTCTAGAACAGGAGTTCCACCTGATCCCGATGGTATATTGGACATGTGATAAGTGTACATCACCATGCGATAAAGATCTGCAAATAACCAATATTAGACATTTGATTGGTGTATATAAGCACATGATTTGCAAAATCCTCAATTATTTTCGACCAAGCCTGCAAGACAATAATCATCTGAATGTATTACATTATACTTTGTACTTGTGTATCTAAATTAGCAATACATCTTTAACAGAATCCTACATGTAAATACTGGGTTAATACATGCAGTATTGAATCTTAATACATTGACAAACACAAAGAAGATAAACTCAATCCAGGGTTTGTTTGTTTGTTTGATTGGGGTTTAACCTCGTACTGAAGGGTATTTCACTTATATGATGACGTGCCAGACCAATGGGTGAAGGAAACCATCCTCCACACTACTGGCAACAAACAAAGGCAGGACGAGACAAATACAGGGCGACAACAACAGGACACAACACAGACACCACAAACAGATCCGCTTCCTGTTCCCCTTTAGCTTGGAGAGCACCAGGGAAACATAAAGCTCCCTCCAACCACCCGCTCAATGCTCTAGCTAAAACCTTAATTCTACCATACTCATTTATAACCATGTGTAAAATCAAAAATATTTCTACAGCGTGTTTTAAATTAATTCATAGCTGTAATTAATGATCAATTCACCTGGATTTATTGGTGTAACTGTTTTACGCCTGGCTTAAGGGTATCTCGCTTATATCACGGTGGTGTATTCCAACAATAACTGACATTAGCACAGCCAAGATGTGAAGCGTTTCAGTAATAGTTAATTTTCCTCCGGTGCTAAATAAAGATAACAATGCCACTCTTCAAACGAACTGCCCTTAGCCGGCGGGCTCAAGTCAACTGGAACTTAAGGTAATGACAAATAACTTATACATTTTGGCAATCAAGGTTTCTTACAATTTTATTCGATTTCCAAGATTTTTCTAAATTGAAAAGTTTGATTGCAATAAACCACAAATTAACAGTCGTTGTGTTTTTCAATTTATATGTCTAGCTAAGGCCATTCATAACAGTATGTATCATAATATAATTTCTGGGCCCATTTTCCGAGAAAACAAATGGCTGGTAGTAAATCCCTTAATGTTAAGGTCGACCCCCAGCACAAAAATAGATCATTGGTGTATTTCTAAATTAGACAATAAATATTTCATGTCAGAAAAAAACCCAAACATTAAACATAGACATATGAAGATTTTCAGATAATTAATGAACAACTTTGATCTTACGTTGTAGTTGTAAACTATTCTAATTTGTAAAAAGTTCCTTTAATTTTTTCGCTAGGGAGAACTATTTCTCAAAGCGTGTTTATTTCTCTAAGTTTTGATCAGTTTCTTTGAAGAAATGGCCAGCTGAATGTGTCCAGATGTACAAGTATATATTCCACTGATGAAAACTGAAGATAACAGGCAGAAATCTATACCAGATGTTGGTGGAACAAACAACCAAAATCTATGAACAGGTGAAGTTGATAATCTTTGGAAAACCAGCTGAAGGAGAAAAAATTTTATTTCACAGGTTAAGAAATAATTCATCACTTAAGCTTATACTATAGTTGGATGCTCAATTTCTTGTAAGAAAAGCTCCTTTGACCAGAGACAAATTTAAGTTGTCTTGCAGTAAATATTTTATCTGTCTTTGATTGATGGATTGATTAGCATTTTATGCCTTGCTCACTGTTATTTCACTTACATGACGACAGTGTATTCCAATAATAGTTAACAGAAGACAACAGTTGAATTTGAATAATTATTTTTGTCTTCGTACACATTAAACACATGCTTCTTGCTTAACATTTTCCATTTCATTGTCAAAGTTCATTTTTAAATTATTGAAGAACATGTAATCATTGTAATCAGAATTACAAACTTAATTAAAAGTTTAAACCTAGTTGTAGAACCAATTGTGACATAAATTTATTTTTAAAAAATCAAAGATTGGAGTACACTATAGGGAAAGTAAGATGAAAGCAGACAGAGATCAGGAACAGATGTTTGTGGAACTAAAGGCAAATATTCGCAAAAGAAAAACAGGTGAAGTTGATAATTTGTCAGAAAATCCTTAAGCAAAAAAATATTTTCTAATTAGATTCTGGACTTTTGATCAAGATGGGGGAATTGATATATTGCATCCAACCCCAGATTCTTGACATGCTACAGACAGTTATCTTATTTACTGTCAATATCAAAAATATAGCTGGTGGCTATTCTCTGTTTTAAGGGAGGGAGAGAGAAAGAGGGGGGTAGTATAAAAGGGAGGGGTGATAAGAACAACATATAAGGGAAAGGATGTATGATAAGAACTGAATATTAGAAGGGGGTGGAGGAGTGTTGATAAAAACTGCATATTAGAGAGGGGGTGGGGAGGAGTGTTGATAAAAACTGCATATTAGGGGCGGTGGAGGGTGGTGAGAAGAACTGCATATTATGGGCGGTGGAGGGTGGGGAGAATAACTGCATATTAGGGGTGGTGGAGGGTGTTGAGAAGAACTGCATATTAGGGGCGGTGGAGGGTGTTGAGAAGAACTGCATATTAGGGGCGGTGGAGGCTGGTGAGAAGAACTGCATATTAGGGGCAGTGGAGGATAGTGAGATTTGTTTGTTTGTTTGTTTGATTGGTGTTTAACGTCGTACTCAAGGGTATTTCACTTATATGACGACGGACACA
>JARFOD010123940.1:0-14286 GCA_031763545.1 Mopalia muscosa
GGCAACAGAAAGCAACCTCTTTTCTCGCCTCTTACGATCGACCAAGGAAGCTGAGGGAGTATTCTGCAGGGCCATGGGCCACCTGCTCCTTTTCAAGGAGCATATTGGTTTTTCAGGAACTTCCAGTACTGGGAAAGTTTTTCCGAGGACTGTACGAACATTGTGTAGATATTGAAGACCATGTGAAATCCTTAGAACATACTTACTTCCTGATTAGGTATGATTTTAACATTTCTAAACTAAACATTTCAACCCGCATTAAGACCTATCGTAAAGACTATGAATTAAACTCTTGAATTCCTTTGCACTATTATGTTTCAATGTTGTCTAAGTATTCACTTGCTTGAGAATTGATAATTATTTCACTAATTTGACCTATTTGTCTTATCCACAGGTAAACCAAGACGAGTGCTCATTCTTTTAAAAAAACAAATCATTTACTTATACGTTTATACTTATAAAGGTGTGTTTGATTGTACTTTCGTGTTGTACTTAAGGTTATTTCACTCATATGGTAAGCCAAGCGGAGGGAAGTCTGATAGCTATATTGACATTACCTAACAGGAGGGGCCCTGTAAACAGATCTGGCTGCTCCACCGGAATAAAATGGGAAATGTTTCTGGTCCAATTTCTCCTCGACAACATCCTGAATAGGAGAAACAGATTGGTCCATTTACACTGACTTCCAACATATTCAGGTGTACAGGATTTCATTTGTTATATACTGAACACCTTGATTGATTGAAAGATTGGTGTTTAACGCCATGTTCATGGAAATTTCTGTCATATGAAGAACAGGGTAGACCAATAACTTTGGCAAATAACATGTTATACAATAAAGTCTGCAATAGTATGTACTTAAAAGTTGGTATATTTGGCTCAAGATGTACTGATCCATAGAACAGGGATACATTTTATTCTTAAATGAATCTAGTATCTGCATATTACATTTGATTCAAAAACGTCACCACCTGGCCTTCATGTCTTATGTATACACTGCTTGGTCATTAACCAGGACCATTTTGAAAGTATAATGTAGTGATATTTGGTTAGTTATTGAAAAATTACAACTGTATAAATACACTGGGACTATGCTACGATGTAATTCAGCATAAATGTTGTTTCATTTTTATCTTGACCTAAATCACACATTTCCCAAATTTTTAAGCAGCTCAATTTGTCCGTAATTGTAGCTAAAAGTAGAGCTTCACCCAGTAACTTCCTGTTAAGATAGCTTTGGCAAGGGTTATCCCAAAGTAGCAGACTGCGTTGAAAAGCTAGATGGTACTTGATGGTTACAAAATATCCAAATTCCCACAAAATATAAACTCTTTGAATTATTTGTTTTATATACTATTACCTCAAGAATATCCTTGATGAATGGTGTCCATCTTGACATCTGGAATGTGTGCTCAGATACTCTTTCTTTACGATTAAATGGTTGGTATGGTTGATAATTCTTCCTTCGCCCACCCTGTAATGAAAAAAACATAAAGTTTACAATTTTAACAAATTTAAAATGGGGCAAACATAAATTAAAAGAAACTCTTCAGAAGAGAACCACTTATTTTTCTCTGAATAAACATCATTTTTTTTTATACAAACAGTATTGTCTCTCTTAATTTTGACAATGCTTCATTCAACAACAGTGTATAAAACAAAATGAAAAGCACTCTTGTCTTGGGTTTATTCAATCAGCAAGACAAGAAAGTCAGAATTGCGCAGCTGAAATGATTGATATATCTAGAACAAATTCAAACCAAATTTTAAATATCTTTAAATAATATATTGAGCATTTATAAATAGTCATTTTACAAATATGCATAAGTATGACGAAAAGTAAGAAGCATAAACACATAATTTTTACCTGTTGAATTTAACAATCTTAAGCTCCAATTATACTAATCTGGGAGTTGTGTTTTGACGAAATAAGTCTTAATTAACCATTTTAAAATTAAATATAATATTATTAATGCAACTTCATATGGAAGAAGATAATGAAACTAAAAGACCACACCCAAAATACATACGCCTCATACTTAACTGAAAATAAAAAAATATATATACATGTAATAACGTATCAATCCCAAATCATATTACCATGCAAGCTACAAAAACATATAAAATAACCTAAATATTGAAATAAGTACACTTGCTCTGAATAAGAACTTCAATATAAACAATAATAATTAATAATAATAGCAATTGATTAGTCTCAAAATCATATTATAGGAGTTTAAACTGCAAGGTTTTTTCTTAATTAAAAAAATAATAAATAAGTACCGATCTGATCCTGAAAAAATTACTGATAGAAAATACAATGTTATAAATGTAGCCATTTTTCAAATGCAAAAATAAAAAAAGTATGCTGCAATAACAAGATACATGTATTATGTTGTGCAGACAGACAGAGAATGAGGCAAATATACCATAAACCTTCTAAAATTTCGGACAGTTTCAAGGAGTTTCTAATAAACGGTCTGAAATCCTTGAAGTTCCATGGTAATCACAATAGGAAATAAAAGTGAATGGTTTGTTTGATTGGTTGGTTAATTAACATGATGAGGTTTCAAGATAATCGGTTGAACGAAACCAACTGTGATTTCAACAACAACAAAAAGGGAAATATATAACACAAGATAACGGTGCAATTCATGGTTAAAATCAAACCTGCTTTGTATTAACCATTGACTCAGAAATCACAAAAGAAATGGACAGTTGCACTCATCAAAAAAGTCATCAAATTGTAGAAGAAAAGTGGTAATTATTGTGCCTTTTGATTGTCTGTGTATCAGGATTTTATACAGGTTATAACATCAATGTTTACATTCTGGGGATTTATTGATAGATTTGATTTGAATTTAACGTCACACTTGAGGCAATGTTGGTTATAAGACAGTTGCATTGTAGGTTTTATGTGGAATACCAAGAAGAAACCTAATAAAAATTACCCTTTAAATTCATCAGTCATCAAGACGCTACCAAATGAACTTTAGGGCCGCCACATCCAATTATTGATGGTTTTTTATGACAGAGATAAATTCCAAACAATCGGCATCAGTGCAACCATTAAATGTGAAGTTTTTGGATAAGTTGGAGAGTTAATCTTTCTCTTGTGCTAGGAAAAGACATAGTGGCTACACTTGAAGCAAACAGCCATACATGTAGCTTTATGAAACTATCAGCTCGCCAAACAATAAAATGTGGTCCGAACTCTGATCACAAGGCAAAGACTTCAACTTCTCGTCATATAAACAAAAATAACCCATACACATCGCTGAGGCAGGAAAACAATTTTCGGTTGGGTGGCTTGGGTTTTATTGAGCTCCGATAGGAATTTCACTTGTATTACAACATTTTTCTTTTACTTGGCAAGCACATGAGAGAAAACTACACAGAAATCAGTGTAATATTGAATACAAAGCTTGTTTGTTTGTTTGATTGGTGTTTAACATCGTACTCAAGGGTTTTTCACTTATATGACGACGGACACAATACAGAAGAACACAAACAAATCTGCTTCCCGTTACCCTTTAGCTCTGCGAACACCAGGGCAACAGAGAGCAGCCTCTTTTCTCGCCTCTTACGATCGACCCAGGAAGTCAAGGGAGTATTCTGCAGGGCCATGGCCCACATACTCCCTCACGGGGCTGAATACAAAGAAAACTCCATTCACATTATAGGCAATAAACAGTTTTGCCTTAAGCTCTCATGATTTTTAACATCTGCCACATATACAGACTAACTTATTGGTGTTTAAAGACATGCCCAAGGGTATTTCACTTTTATGTCCACAATTTCCTCCATGAATATATGACCACTCTCAAACAGCTGGTGTAAATTTAATGTTCTCTATTGCTCAGAAAAGGATCAGGGCTAACCACATAAAACTTTATAGAAAAAAGTATGTTTCACCTTTATTTATTGCAAACTTTTACTCAAACTATAAACTAAACAAACTTGCTATACCTCTGAATAAAACGAAACAAAAGTCATTAAAATCAAATGGAAAAGTACCACATACATATAATAAGGTTCCCTGAACCACAAAAATAAATAAACTTGAAATAAAACTCATTTGTAAATAAACAAAATTAATCGCATATAATTTGTCTTTCAAATACAGCTTAATCTTACAACCACAACCTAATGGCAATGAAAATAAAAAAATCATGATATTGTAAATGCTCGCAAACAAATTGGCTAGTCTTTAGAACAAATTAAAATTAACAAAAACAAAACTCAATGGTTGACCTGTTCACAGTTTGCCGAAAATAAAAAAAAGGTGTCAGAGTAAAAAAGATTCTACTTTAGGTCCAATTTAGTTTCTCAAAATATATGTGCATCCAAATTTGATAACCAAGTTAATGTCATTAAACAACAACTTTAATAAGCTTTTTCTTTAATCTGTATCAAAATCATGGCAACTGGCACTTGGACAAAAAATTTCAGAAATTGACCAGTAATTTTTTATGGCAAAGAAAGAAAATTGTTCATGCCTCCACCAGGATTCAAACTCAAATCTCTGTGGCTAAACAGATTTTCTCCACAAAACACAATAAAATTGTGTCAAAATAAACACGGTTAGAAATCCCAAGTCTCACTGTCTGTAGTCAATAGCTGTTAGTATGCTCTTGTTCAAACCGTCTGTTGTTCCTATGAACTATTAACAAAAATTTATGCTTTTGTTTGTATGTATGAACTATCATGCTTTACCCAATATTTCAGTTAAAAACAATGACATGTCCCCCAGCTTAAAGTAACTTTACCTCAAAGGGTCGCCTCAATTTCATGTACTAAAACTATTAAACCCATCCAGTCACATAGCACCCGTTTGTTTGATTGGGGTTTGAAGAGTACAGTTCAAGGGACAAAACATGTAGTTTTCAAAATCTATTATATTTCCTGCCCCCCCTTAAGATTATGAAAGTGCAGGATGTGTGTATCAGCCAATTAAAAGCACACTAAATCAATTGTTTGTTTTTTTGATTGGGGTTAAACATCGTACTCAATGGTGTTTCACTAACAGATGGATTGTCCACTTCTAACTGTATCTTGCCCTATTACGATGGAAAACGGGGAGGAAACCTTGTAAAAACCACCCTTTTGATTTCCAGCAATAATAGATTCTTTAATTGTTTCTGTGTTTGTTTGATTGAGGCTTAACTCTGTACTTAAGTTTATTTCACTCAGATGATGGCGTGCCAGCCCAATGGGTGAAAGAAATCACCTCTGACACCACTGGCTACGAACAAAAACAACACAGGACAAATACAGGACATTCACAGGACTTTACAAAGACATCACAAACATATTGACTTCTTGTTCCTCTTCAGCTCTGAAATCCCCAAGGCAACAGGAAGCTCCCTCCAACCACCTGCAGAGCTTTAAATAATAACCTTTGCCGGTGAGTCATACAGATCATACTGTGCAAAACATGTTTACCAGATATATATGGGTGAGGGGTTTTTCACTTAAAACAGCTAGCCATTTTGAAAACAGGAAGAGAAGTGCTAAACAGAAAATAAACCGAGTGTTAATAAATAATGTGCATTGAGTTTTGTGGATCAACTTAAATAAATGGAAGAGTGAATAGCATGTTGTGCAAAAACTGTGTGAAGCATTTAACAATAAAACCACTAGACAATAAAATGGTTAATTAACAAACTGACATTGTGAAAATTTACTTGACTCAATGGGTACCACTCATTTATTATTGGCCCAGATAGAAAATGGGATGTGTAAACACTCATTTCTATCAAAAAGGCATTTTTGTCGTCATTGCTGTAGTAGCCTATTATGGGAGTGGGAAAGTTGGCAAGACGGGTAACTATATCATTAAAACGCAGCCCAATGACGTCACAATATTTGTGAAACTGGAGCTTTTAAATGATATAACAATGGTATCCAAGGTCTGCCTGCAACGCTAACTTTTTGACATTAAGCAACTCCCATTACTCCAAAGGCTCAGAAGAGAGTTGTCATAAAATTAAATACATGTAGTAGCAGTTTATTTTGTATGACAGGAATATATTCCAACAAGAATTGACAGCAGCAAAACTATCAAATGTGTAGTGTTTTGATAAATTTGGCAAGTCAATCCTTCTCTAATGCGAACTTCGTTAGTCTAGTAGTTCTATTTGAAGCAAAAAAATACACCAGAAAAACTACCATTAGCCAGATGGCTTAAAACTGTTTGTACAATCAGAAACAGTTGGCCGGCAGTGTAATAGGGTCTAATGACATCAGATGGTAATGGTCGAACTTTGACACTTGCAAAGGTCACCCAAGGTCAAGTAGCAAACTTTCATAAAAAGAGATGTATGAAGTATTATTAAAAAGTCTTAGGTCAATGTGTGTCAATTTATACTGGTCATAGTTGTAAAAGAAATAAATCATGAGATATATTCAGTACTCTTGAACAAGTTTTTTTTTTAATCCGTACTTTGGTGAAGAAAAAACAACAATTGACAGCAAACTGTGAACACAGACAAAAAAATGACTACATATAAGGAGCACATTGAACAAACCTTGTCGGTTACTAAGGAAAAGCAAAAAGGGAGTTAAACTCATTCATCCACGCCCAAATGACTACACTGACAAAAACTATGGGTTATATGTATATATATATAGATATATAATAATGATACGTAGGTAATCAGGTGAAAATGTTAGCGACGACGACGATGACGATCTCAGACGTTTCACTGGGATGTCCTCACCTGAAGTAACTCAGAGCCAAAAGTTCCGTAGCTAGAGCAGTCTTGTAAAATCTTAAAGGAGCTACGAGTAGTTTTCATTTCCTGCCGTCACGGTCGTGGATAAAGAAAAGTACAACAATAGGGTAAATTCCGGGGACAAACATGTACACTTTGTTAGTCTACATGGCTCTAATTAAACTGAATACAATGAAAGCATTAATATTAACCTAAAAGAAAAAGAAAATGGGACGTTACAAGCTAACTTTTCCTACAAAACAGAAAAATGACAAGAATTGTGTGTTGTTTGAACAGTCTTAACTTAAACCACAAGTTAAAATTGAGAACGACAAATGCACACATCTTAGGACGCATCTCTCCTTAATTTTCTAAATAAAACATTGACAGTCACACCTGTTTTTTTTTATTACCTTTATAAGTTACAAATTACTGAGAAACAAGGACCAAACAAATTAATTTTTGATTGATTGATTGATTGATTTCAGGCCCTAGAATAGCTGGCATACTGCTGAATGTAGTATAAAACACCAATGAATTAATCAATCAATCTTAATGTTTATTCCCTATGCTAGATGTCTTATTCTCACATATGATTGGTAACAGCATTTATATACTAAGTAGTACTGAGTATATAAATGCTGTTTATACCATGGGCTCAACACACAGTTTATGCTATTTCAATATAATGACTGTATTTTGTTGGGTGCTTAGTACAGTGTCCGTAGATCAGACGCCATACTTGAGGTTGGCACCAAGGGGTTATGGACACCACTCACTCTTGATGTCACTGGCAAGAAGCAATGAACAATGATAAGAAATCACAAGACCTAATACAAAGACATCACAAACAGCTCTGCTTTGCCTTTTCCCTTAGCTTTGAGGGCAACAGGAAGCTGCCTCCATAAACCTGCCAATCAATGACTGTAGAAGATAAATAGATGTTGTTTGTTTAATTGGGGTTTAATGTCATACTCAAGGGTATTTCACTTCTATGACGATGGGAAGATATATAGAAAGCTGGTGAAAACTCTAAAGGTGAAGGGAACCAGCAAATGCTAAATAATCGGATAGAGCATGAGTAAACTTGGAAACACATTTATTCAGTATTCACTGTCAGTGTGCTCCCCTTAACTCTTGTACTGCCAGCTTAATAGAGGGTAGACGCTTTACCACCTCTGGAAAGTATACTTTATGTCATTGCATTCATTGGCAGTGTGCTCCACTTAGCTTTTGTACTGCCAGTTTAAGAGTGGGTAGATGCTTTACCACCTCTGGAAAGTATACTTTATGTCATTGCATTCATTGTCAGTGTGCTCCACTTAACCCTTGTACTGCCAGCTTAAGATAGGGTAGATGCTTTACCACCTCTGGAAAGTATACTTTATGTCATTGTATTCATTGTCAGTGTGCTCCACTTAACTCTTGTACTGCCAGCTTAAGATAGGGTAGATGCTTTACCACCTCTGGAAATCCAAACAATTACATGTATACTTCAAATTTAAGGACCGAAGACAAATTTAGGGCCTAATTGGATTTTGTCTTTGAGACATTATATAGTTTAACCATTGATTGTTTGTTTGATTGGTGTTTAACGCCGTACTCAAGGGTAAAAACCACCCCCGCGATTCCGGAGCCACAACATGTGACTCGCTCATATACCTGATGGTCCAAAGGCGGACTCGAACCCGTGAACAATAAATCAAAGCATGTTCAGTTCAGGAAGCGCACTCGCTACCACTGAGCCACAGCAGTGGGCCCAGTTTAACCATTGTAGAGTACAGCTTGAGTCAAACATGTAGTTTTTAAAAACCTATTTCCTGTTCCCCTAGAGATCATTAAAATGCAGGATAGGTCTATCAGCCACTTAAAAAGCACACAAATCAAGGTACATTTGATTGCAGCCCAACATCATACTATAGGGTATTTCACTTATATGACAAGGGATTTTTCACTGCTTACTCTGCCTTACGTAATATTACGGAAAATGAGAAGGAGCCTCAACCCTGAAGTAAAGTTCATAATCAACCCGAATATATGTGATGTCTATTGGGAGGATACAACCTATGAGTAGTACAAGTTAGTTTGTTTGATTGGGATTTAATGTCATACTCAAGGGTATTGAGAGTAAATCTCACAAAAACCACCAGTGTGATTGCCAGGGCCACATCATGTGACTCACTTATATACCTGATGGTTGACAGACGGACTCAATCCCATGAACAGTAAATAGAGGGAGGATTAGTAAGCACACACATTACCACAAACCCACGGCCCTGGACTAGCCGGAGTACAAGTCCGTGCATTTTAAACTATATTGTCTGAGTTAAGACCATTGTCTTCTAAGTTTCACAACATTCAACATACATTAAAAAAATATCAGAAAAATGAACACACAAAAAAAATAACACTACTCAATGTATTTCTATTTTTTCATCACTTAGCACTACATACACAATAAAAATTGTTCAAAGAGAAGAAAAAAATTAAGTTTTAATAAAATAAGACACAAAGTCTTTAAATTTTGTTTAATCTTTCTTTAATGTAGAAAGTGAATAAGTAAGCAAGGTAAAAATAAAGATAAAATGAACATTGTTAACACAATTTGATATGTGATATGAAGACATGTATAATTTATTTCTGTTGAAAATTAAAACATATTGTATACCTAGAAAGAAGACACGGGGTCGTTTATCTTTTGGATGTTGAAATTTTTTGTTTGTAAGCAAGATACTAACTGGCTAAACATTAAATAAAGTGTACATGATCGAATAATAATAAACTTTATTTGATGTATAAAAACATGAATAATTTTATTGCGTCAAAAGTTAAAATAAATTTTAATTTTTTTTTTTTAACATCTTAACATTCTAATCATAAAACCAAAGTTTATTGCATGTTGAAAATCCATACTGAAGTTTGGATGGTTTGGTTTTGTTTTGTTTGTTTGATTGGTGTTTAACATCATACTCAAGGGTATTTCACTTATATGACGAGGGACAAAAAATACAGATCATCACAAACAAATCTGCTTCTTGTTACCCTTTAGCTCTGAGAACACCAGGGCAACAGAAAGCAACCTCTTTTCGCGCCTCTTACGATGGACCGAGGAGGCCGAGGGAGTATTCTGCACGGCCATAGCCCACCCGCTCCCTCACGGGCTGGATGGTTTGGTGTTTACGCCATGTGTAAGGGTATTTCAAGAATAATTAACACTAGCACAACCATAAAATGCAGAGTGTTTTGATTAATTGGAAAGTTAAAAACTTCTCCTTTGCTGAGTAAAAACAGTATGATTATTCTTCAAAGAGCTACTGAGGTTTGGACTGGAATCCCTCAAACTTTATACCTTTCCTTTAGATCCCATACATTGTTTTGTTGTTGTTGAAACTATTCATATCCAGGTAGCTGTTTGGATATCAGAGCGTCATTACTTGTATGATTGTGGTTTGAATTGTTTATTTGGTTAGGGTATAATATTGAACATAAGGGTATTTTTAGTAATTTGAGGGAAGATCGTCCAATTAATTATTCCACCTTACTTAACAGTGGAAAACTGCATAAACACCACCTAGTTTTATACCATAAGGCCTTCTGCATTAACCAGAGGTCAACAAGATTACTTGTTCATGTGAAAGGTCACTGAAAGGTCAGTAGTCTGGCATGCTAAGTTGCTAACCACTGAATGACGGCTGTGGGCAGTTTAAGTTAGAAACCGACGTCGAACTGGGTATTTCACTTATATGACAAAGGACTGTCCACTTCACATTGCTCCTTGCCTAATTACAGTGGAAAACCGAGAGGAAACCTTGGAAAAACCACACCCCTCAGATTGCCGGAGCTACATCTTGTGACTCACTCCGATATCTGATGGTCGACAGGCGGACTCTATCCATTCAACGGTACATCGCAGCAGGTTTAGAAAGCACATGCTACCACTAAGCTTGTTTGATTGGTGTTTAATGTCATACTCAAGGGTATTTCACTTACATGACGACGGACACAAATATAGAACATCACACATAAGCCTGCTTCCCGTTACCCTTTAGCTCTGTGAACACCAGGGCAACAGAAAGCAACCTCTTTTCTCGCCTCTTACGATCGACCGAGGAAGCCGAGGGAGTATTCTGCAGGGCCATGGCCCACCCGCTCCCTCACGGGGCTATGGGCCTGATTAATATGAGGAGTATCTGCCACTAAACAGGTGCTTGTCCATTAGTCAGCATGAATGGGTTTTTCATTTCCACATACATAGAATAATTACACTTGTATGATTGTGGTGTCCATAATAATAGTGAAGGGAACCTATGTGTAGCAACGGTTTGATGGAATTCACACAAGTACGACTTAAAGTCACTGGCAGCTTTTCCTAAGTATGGTTTGTTTTATTTGGGTTTAATGTCGTATTCAAAACTCTCTCACATATATGAAGACTGCCCTTTAACCTTAAATACAGTGGAAGACTGGGAGGAAACCTCAGTGATTGTAAGAGCCACATCTGACATATAACTCACTCATATATGCAAGGTCCACAGACTGACAGACCTGTGAGCAATACATCAGAATAGGATCAGTAAGCCTTCTATGTAGTGAAGGTTATCCCACTAACAAGAAGAGGGAGTATCCCTGACCAAAGTAAGAGCATACCATTCCGACCAACCAAACTTGCTTCTACGTTGAGCGCCACAACAGATATAAAGAACTTCCTTGTTTTCAAAGTGCTAACCTTACTTAGGTAAGAATCTGGACCTACTGATTACCCAACGGAGTGAACGAACAAGTGTTCAGTCATCAATATAAGAATACGCAAAATAACGATTGATTGCTATTTTTATATGATGGAGGTGTACTTCAAAAGAATAAACAGCAACCCAACCCAAATGTGAAGTGTTTTATATTAATGCTCAGGGGCCAGTTGCTCGAAGCACTATTAAATTTAATCCTCTATTAGATCACGTCACACCATGTTGTAGGTCTATCTATAACCCGGTATTAGCGATTTAATCTGGTGTTAGGGACTAATACTCTTTCGAGCAACCGGCTCCAGGGTATTATTCCACAAAGCGATCTTAGCCTAAGTTGATCTTGACTACCATGACGACACAATAACTTCAGTACTGGTTGCCATGGCAATTAAGATGGGGCTAATTAATGGTCCTTAGTGGAGGACATCATAAAAATACTTCAATTATACTTCTGTTAGCCAGCTGGGCTTAAGCAAAACCATATTGGATAATAAATTCCACCTGTTAAATTGTAAACCATATTAATATGATCTATAAATATCAAAACTGTAGAAGAGTTTAGAAAAAGGCTAGCTTTACAAAAAATCAGTATTAAAGTTATGAATTAAACCAATTGTACTGAACACCTTGAAAATTCTACAGAAGGAATTAAATCACAATTTTTTCATTCTATGAATTGAGAAAAAGACTAGCCTCAGTAATGTTAATGTTTGCAACATGTTTAAGGCATCAACTTTGAGATGATGTTTACAACATTTTGAAGTCTTATGATCATGTTAAATATTGAAATTTTGAAATTGGAGCATTTGTTTAATCTAGACAAATATAGCTTTTTTTAGTTTACTTGATTCTACAGATCATTTACCCACATGATTGTTTGTTTGTTTGTTTGATTGGGGTTTAACGTCGTACTCAATGGTATTTCACTTATATGACGACGTGCCAGTCCAATGGGTGAAGAAAACCACCCTCACCACCACTGGCAACAAACAAAGACAGGACACAATACAGACACCACAAACAGATCGGCTTCCTGTTCCCCTTTAGCTCTGAGAGCACCAGCGCAACATGAAGCTCCCTCCAACCACCCGCTTTACCCACATGAAAACATTCAGAAATCAAATCAGATTTAAAAACATGTAAGAGTTTAATCTGACAAAAAAAACCCACAGCTTTGAGGGATTTAAAAGGAATTTTCAGGATAAAAGTTGTAGTCTCTTTAGTAATTCCCTTCATTTGAGAAATTTAGACATTTTCAGTTTTTGCTTTGTTTTGTTTTTTTGTCAATAAAAATGCTGCAAGAACGAAGTATCCATTATAATCGAAAAGAAACCTTGGCATTACTGGCTACAATCTCTGACGAGACAGAAAAATCCCAAGATGCAAGACCAAGTGACAGACTTTGTGTTGTCAATTAGCTCTTTAAGCACCAGGACAACAGGAGTTCCCTCAACCTATCAGTTCCAATAGCTGCTATGTGAGGGTAGCAAGTTATGACATTACGACAGCTGAGTCACATCCTTTTGCGAAATATTGTTCTCGCTTTACAGCAAGGGAGGGCCAATTTGCGTTTCTTAAAACAGGTGATATAAGCAATATTGCAAATTCACAAATAAGCATTAGTAAAGCCTTACGAAATTTGTTTTCTTAAAGGTTAAAATATTTTAAAACAGTACCAATTTTAAAGCTATATTCTTCTGAAAACCAATCACTTGCAATGTTAGAGTACATATGACCAGAGAACTTTATCAAATTCTGAAGCCTGGTTTTCATTAAAACAAGGATCAAAGCTATGGGTTTGTATATGCTACTGATGTAGTTCTGATGGGGACAGAAATGTTAGTTCCAAATATTAAATATTACCTCTTTTTATGCCAATAAGTTGTGCCACAAAACAGAAATAAGGATTATATTCATAAGGCAAATATAATTTTGAAAGATTCAAATAAATGTGCATTCACACACTTGATGAATGAAAAGATTTTGCAAGAGAACTAATGGTGATATAATAAAGACTACAGATGAAAAAAATAGAAAAGAACAAAGCATTATTTGAATTATCTCCCTTTGATACTCACATCCTGAATGATTGGAACCCCCAAATTCTGCATGTTGTTTATAATGAATTTCTCCTGGGGTGGAATTTGGGCATGCTGAACAAGTTTGGCCAGATTCTCCTCAGATATTCCTGTTATAGAAAAATTATCAGGATTGAAAATAAAGCAAAGTCTCTGTAAAATTTTGTCTGTTTGTATGTTTGAATTGGGCTTAAACATTGTACTCAAGGGTATTTCACGTACAAGACTGATTGTCCACTTCACATTGTGTCTTGCCTAATTACAGTGGAAACCCAGGAGAAAACAACGTAAAAACCCTCACCCGCAATTACCGGAGCCACATCATGTGACTCACTCATATACCTGATGGTCGACAGGTATGAATGAACGGTACATCGAATTAGGATTAGTCAGTGGTAATACTAGCCACGGAGTCATGGCTGCTGGCGGAAATATTTTGTATATTTTGTTTAGTTTTCCAGAATTGAAATTTAATCTATTATAATACAACTTTGCAAGTGGCAATAACTTTCACGTTTGTAGTAAAATTAATGGTTTATATGCTCAAATAAGATGTGATCACAACAGACAAAAACGACTATCAAATCTGGTTTGTTTGATTGGTGTTAAAAGTCGTTCTCAAGGGTATTTCACTTATATGACGGATTGCCCACTTCATGCTGTACACAGCCTTATAACTGTGGAAAACTGTGAGAAAACCTCGTAAAAACTACCTAACCGCATATATAAAATAACAGTTAAATATAT
>JARFOD010123951.1:0-14285 GCA_031763545.1 Mopalia muscosa
TCTTTGTTTGTTGCCAGTGGTGTTGAGGGTGGTTTCCTTCACCCATTGGGCTGGCACGTCGTCATATAAGTGAAATAACCTTGAGTATGACGTTAAACCTTAATCAAACAAACAAACCATTTAAAATGTTTTTGGGACCCTTGACTGGGGGTCAGTGGTTGTGTGTCAGATTACTGACCCTCCCTTGATGTAGCACTCAAAAGTTCAAGTCTCTCAGTGGACCTCACATATATAAGGGAGTCTCCTGAGCTGACTCAGGCTTTCGAGTTTATAGGCTTCCTCTTGTTTTTGCACCGAATTTAATTAAGGTAGAGTGAGAAAGAGGCACCTTGAGTATTGGGGTGGACATGAATTAGAAAATTAAGCCATAAACTGTAATCAAGGTATATTTCTAACAATTATTCACTGGCAAATGGATGTTTAGTAATAAAATATGATAAATCATGTCATGTTCTGGATAATATCATAGTTATATATACATTTTTGTTTTCTCCTTAGAAAAACGAAGGAAAGCATTGAAACGAGGAAAACAAGAAATCATTCCATTTTTGCGTTCAAGGAATTTCCCCAAAACTACTCACGACAGGAACTCCTTTCAAGTTGACATCAATGTTGCTACAGTAGGTGTCTTAATTTTATTGGCTTTCACTTAACTAACAAGTACTTTGGAGAGATGTGGTGCATTGGACTGCTACTCATCATATGTACTGCACATGTCCAACACTCGTAATGGACGTAGCACTTATATTGCCAAATAAGGGGAATTATCAGTTTTACACCATTATGACTAAGCCAGAGTAAAATGTGACCAATGTGTCATAAAAGTTAAATACCAATAAGTACAAGGATAAATACCAGGCCTCCAGGCTATTTAATTTAACCGCTTTTTGATGACGTCACCCATTGGTGGAGATATAACTCTAGTGTTAGTGACCACTAGTTTTTTGGCTGCAGTTTAACAAATACACTCAACCAATGTACCACGTGTATGTAGAAGATGAATCAAATCCATATAACTGTCTAGTTATGAGTTATAATGACAAACAAGTCATTTTGAATAATTTTTTGTTTTTTTTTCTTTTCAGAATGAGTTATTGATATTTTCAGTTACTGGGATTTTCAAAGAAGGTAAATTTTCTTTCATAAAGTGTAATTTATGTATGTTATAAAGGGATCTACATATGTGTGCAAATATTGATATGATAACAAATAAATAATAACTACAGTTTTCATCCATAATTTATAAAAAAAACGTGTAGTGTTTTATTCATGTATGGCAGGCCGTTGGAGGGAGCTTCATGCTGCCCTCATGCTCTCAGGAAGCCAATGTGTTTGTGTTGTCCTGTTGTTGTCATCCTGTATTTGTCCCGTCCTGTCTTTGTTTGTTGCCAGTGGTGTCAAGGGGGGTTTCCTTTACCCATTTGGGCTGGCACGTTCGTCATGTACGTGAAATACCCTTGAGTACAACGTTAAACCCCAATCAAACAATTTATTCATGTATTCAACTTGAACCTAGACTAGATGGCTGAGAGGAGCTTCCTGTTGCCCTGGTGCTTTCAGAGCTAAAGCGGAACAGGAAGCTGATCTGTTTGGGATGTGTTTGTGTTATCCTGCATTTGTCACAATTGTTAAGCTGCTTTGAGCCTTATTAAGCTGTTGCAATCATAATTAGTGATTTATGTTTACAGGAAATCCCGGTAAATCAGACCGTGAGCCACTCCGGATATTCAAACGTGTTTTTTCAACTGTCTCACAGGGAGGAGGGTAAGTACATGCAAAAACTATTCAGATTATTTTTGTGTGCATAACATGGGAAATTCTCATCACAGCTACATTTGTTAACAACATAGGTCTCCTACTCAATTTTATTAAAACCAGATCTAAATTATTTGCTGGTCACATTTCGAGATAGTTAATAATGTATCATGGTGTCAAAGTGGTTAGCATTTGCTATTACAAATCCTCTCCAATGTATCATTTTCGGAATCAAACCTCTCTGTTGACCATCATGTGGGTGGTTTTACCAAGTTTTCTCTTGGTCTTCCACCATAATTGGGCAAGGTACAGTGTGAAGTGGACAAGCTGTTGTTGTATAAGTGAAATACCCCTTATATGAAGGTAACCCAAATTATTAAACAAACAAATCCATGATGTCAGTATGGTTAATGAAAAGTCACTTTTTTAACTATCTGAATTAAACACACAGCACACCTTGCTTGTCGCTTGTGAAGCTCTGTGATTGGTTAATTCATGACAAAGCTGTCAAATACTTTACATACAGGGTTTTGTCAGATATGCTTGTAGAACAACACATTGCCATGGTTTCATGGAGCTTCTTGTTTTTAAAAAAATCTTCTTTTAAGCAGATTGCTCTTGTACATAATTCTCTCACCATCTGGTTGACAAGTTTAGTTTACTTTTGTATACATTCACAAAAGGTTACCTGTCCAGTTTGGAGTTAACAATGACGTCGGTCCCGTCTGTTAAGTTAAATAATTATCAGCTATGTTTACTCAAATGCAAGTGTAATACAGATGTTTGTCTTTGAAAATATGCAATAAAAATGATAAGTTTAGGTCGAAAAACAGTTGCCTTTCCCTTTAATATGTCTAAAAAACATTTACACTTGCACAGGGATGTTGATAAGTAAAAACGAATAATCATCGCATGTTCCACATCCCAGATACAAGTTTCTTCTTATCGGAAAATTACACATGTATCAGGAGAATATAATAATTATGTACATGGTATAGAACATATGGGGAAAATATATAACAATCAAGATTTTCCCATGGATTTAGAGTAGATCTACATGCAAACTGGCATTTTGAAGACATGGAAATTATCCCATGAATATGTCTGTTAAAGAGAATAGGGGTTGGTTGTTGTCTTGTACAGAGGAACGGTATTACCAATTGGTCCTCCAGATTTTGTTACTGTGAGAGAGGAGCAGACATCTTAGGAACAAGATTTTTTTATTTCTGTAAAAGGAGACTACCAAACTGGGTGCTAGATTGATCATATTGGAATACAAAAGGAGTAGTGTCTTTCTCAGACCCTCGTATCCCATTCAAACTTAGTGAATACAATGTTTGAAGACTTTCAATCTGAGATACTTAATAATTGTATACATCTGTTTATTGTAGTGTGGTGATCACCAATGATATGATCACAATTACCAATCCTGGACCACAACAAGTACAGGTTAGTTCCAAATAACCCTATGAATCAGTATTTTATATCACGAACATTTGATTTTTGTTAAAATTATTTAAAAGATCTTATTTATGTGTCACTGTTTCACTTTGTATGATATAAAGTCATGGTTTAAAACAGTCTATTTGCATTGGAACCAGTAGGTTATTTAATCATATTTTATTTGGCAATTCTGTAGATTAAATATTTATGATTGATTAAATTTTTAAAATTCACTTTTTTTTTTTGTAATCAGAGAGCCTTTAAGACGCCAGCCCCAACCCCCTCATCAAGCCCCATACTAGGTGTGGCACCCATAGTCAATCCATTAGATACAGAAGCAGCAAAACTGGCCATGGTCCAGCAATTTTCACAACAATCAGGAATGAATTTGGAGTTCTCAACAAAGTATGTCCAATGTTGTTGTTCTATTAAATATGTTTTATTGTTCATTAGTTTGAACATATTATATTTTGAGTTTTCAATCAATAATTGACATTTTACCCCTAAATTTAAAGAAAGAAATCCATATATGTAAGTGATTTTTATCAAGGTAACTTGATTGCATCCAAGTGAAGAATAATAAAATTAATACTTTTTTAGACATGGCACTAGTATAAAAGGCACAACAAGTTGATAGTTTCAAGACTGACACATTTTCAACTGGCCATGGAAAGGAAATATAAATATTAGTATTTGAATTTAGCAGCTTGTTTCTGTTTGATGTAATGTCCTATATGCAACCATCAGCTCAATATCATTGGCTTATTTACAGATGTCTTGAACAAAATGGGTGGGACTTTGAAAAGGCAGCTAAAGTGTTCACAGAGTTTCAGGTAACAATCATACAAAATTAATTTGGGCCTGACCCTGTGGAATGGCAGTTTGTTTTAAGTGAAGCTGTGCTGTCTTTACTTAGCACTGGAGGAAGATGAACTTTCCAGCCTAATCAAAACACTACACATTTTAATGTTGTGCTGGTGTCAATAATTGTTGGAGTACACCACTGTCATAGAAGTGAAATATCCTTGAGTGTTGCTTAAAACACCAGTCAATCAGTCATTATTTTGGGTCTCATTTAACAAAAAATATGTAAATGTTTACTGCACTTTTATGACTTGAAGTTTTGAAAGTTGACAATTTATATTTGGGTATTAAAACCATTGAACTGTACATTGTTGTTTTGGCCCTTGTTGTATTTGACTCCCTAAGGTTTATGACCCCTAGTCAAAACTTATTTAATAAGGGCCCTTGGCTACAGTTTAGTGGGTGGGTGGTTGGAGGGAGCTTCATGTTGCCCTGGTGCTCTCATAGCTAATAAGGAACAGGAAGCTGATCTGTTTGTGGTGTTTGTATCATGTCCTGTTGTTGTCGTCCTGTATTTGTCCTGTCCTGTCTTTGTTTGTGGCCAGTGGTGTCGAAGGTGGTTTTCTTCACCCATTGGGCTGGCACATGGTCATATAAGTGAAATACCCTTGAGTAAGATGCTAAACCCCAATCAAACAAACAGTTTAATGGATAGATTGTCAGACTATCTATACAAGTTATGGATTTTTCATGAAGATTTGCTTATGCTTGACACTATTATCGGGTTACCCAAAGCCCCACAATAAATGTAGTACTTAAACATTGACTCCAAAAAGTGAGGAGTTACTTATCACATACTTTTATTTTGTTATTTTGTTTAATTTTACAGAAAGAAGGCAAGATTCCCCCAGAGGCTTTTAAATGCTGACATCCATGGCTGTGGCTATCGACTGATTCACATTTACTCTGTGTTTGATTTCATCTTGTAAATATATCATTTTAGTCCCCTGTAATCCTCTGTAAAGTTTGTGCTAAAGAAATGCCTTTTGTTTTAATCTTTATTGACATTATTTTTATCATATGTATATAAATCAGAAGAAAACAAATATATCATCAAATATCCTAGTGTTCTGATTTAGTTCTTTAGAGTGGTTGTTGTTACAAGGGAGAACAAAATATAACTTGGTACGCAATGATAATCTACCTACAAAATCTCCACAAACTGATACAACTGGATGAACTGCTTACAGGTACCAGTACCTCTGTCAACCTCTTGGTAATGAGGCGAGTTCTACGATGTGGCTCTGGCATTTGATCGGTGGTTTTTACAGGGTTTCCTCTTGGTTTTCAATCATTTTAACCATAGGAGAGTAAAAAGTGGACAGTCAGTCTTCATATAAATGAAATACACATGAATTAAAAACAAACCAAAGGTGTCCATGATCCGCATCCGAGGTTTACTAATCGTCGTGTTGGTTGCAGTTCTTCCTTCTGTGTACAACACAGATTCAAGCCTCCCAATGGTCCTCCGTTTGCCACCATATGTCACCATAAGTCAGTGAAACATACTTTACTGCACTTAGCTATAAATGTGTCAAATTTGTTGCCATGGAAATTGGTTTTCATCACCCATAGATCACAAACATGTAAAATAACTATGACAGGCTGTGGAGTCTTCTGGTAGATACCCTAGACAGAGAGAGAGCCTCTTGCTCCCTGGTCCTCAAAGGATCAGTGATTAGCATGTCTGCTTACTAATCCTAATCCAATCTACCTTACACAGGTTCACGACTGTCAGCCGACCTTCAGGTATGTCAGTGAGGCATGGTGTGACTCCAGCAACTGTGTGGACATTTAATAAGATTTCCTCTTGAGGGTTTTCAACTGTATTTCAGCAATGAATAGTGTGGAATTGACAATCTAATGTCATATAAGTGAAATGCCCTTGAGTACACCAATAAACCTCAACCAAAGAACATACCCTGGTCCCCTGAGCTATGAAGCTGATCTGTGGTGGAGTTCTAGGTCTGTATGTTGTGATTGACATGTTGACCATTGTAACCAGTCCTATTGATGGGGATTTGCTTCACCCCCTGAGCTTGCAGGACATCATATGAGTGAAATAACCTCAAAATGTGTGTTTCACCCCATCCCTGGTCCAGTTAGACTTAAATATTCAAAATGTTTTGTTTCTTTATCATAAAGGGGAGCTTTAAATAACATCTATTTGGCTTGATGTGTCTGTACTCCTTGTACAACAAGGTGTGTTATAAACTAGGTAGAGTCTTACTTCTGTAAACCCAGGCTAACATTGACTTTATCCCGGGGTTGCTGTTGTCACATATACACCTCTTGCTAAGATCAGGAGTTTCTAAACAGAATCATGTAACTAATGTTCCAAAAGCGACGAAGGCTTCTCGATATATTCTTCTGTTTACTTGTTACAATTTCTGTTTGAGTATTACTTCTTTATGTAGAGAGAAAAATCGTCTTCACATGGTTAGAATTCTGTCAGGGGCCTCTGCAACTTGGTTAGAATTCCGTGTTCATTCTGTCACGAGCCTCTGCAACGCAGTTGTACCTGTGACCCAAAGGTCCCAGGTTCAGTTTGCTTGCTTATCCTACTTGTATGTAAGCCTACTGTTAACAGGATTGAGTCTGCCTGTTCACCTTCAGGTATATAATCAAGTCACATGTTGTGGCAACGGCAATTGCGGTGGTGGTTTTTACAACTTTTTCTACCTTTTTTCCACTTATTATGCAAGGAACAGTGTGAAGTGGACAATCCATCTTCATATAAGTGAAATACCCTTTAATAAGACATTAAACCCCAATCAAACTAACAAAAAAATCCAATTCCATTGGAGGTAGACAAATTTTCTCTCTTCATTCAAAAATAAATAACTGTAATCCCTTTTCAACATGAAGATTAACACCAATCCCTCAAACGAAACTTTCAAAGAATTTCTGGAAATAAGACAGAAATAAACATGAACAACCCAAAACACCCACCTTTAGAGACCAGGAAAAAATGGTATAAAGATTCAAATAAAAATAAACCAACACAGAATTTGAAAACAAAACAATTTTAATGAGGTGATAAACTATTTACAGATCACTGCTAATCCAGCTTCAATATTTACACAAGATATGTTTGTCATGATGTCACAATTACCACTATAAAATAACACTTCACAAATGTACATGTATAACTCAGATACACCACAAAATATACAAATACACAACCTTTCAAACAGGAGCTGGTTGCTCAAAGTGCTGTCCAATGTAAATACACTATTAGATGACGTCCCCATTTTGGATGTCTATAATCCAGTGTTACAATTTAATATGGAGTTAGCTACAATAATAGCCTATTCAAAAACAGTTTAATAGGCGTCATTGTTCAAAACCTATAAATTTTAATCTAGGATTAGATGATTAATAATGGTTTTTTCTAATCCTAGATTAGTGATATAATCTGCTATTAGTGACTTATTTTGAGCAACTGGGTTCAAGGTCAAGTTAAACAAGACAATCTACACTTAAATGGAATGTAAATAGCCTGGCAACACATTTTCAAGACTTTGTCAAAATGGTAGCTACATTTAACTGAAGTTTAGATTGTTTTGTAAAATGAGCCTGTGACTTACTTTTATACACCATAAAGAACTCCAATACATTATTCTATAACATACATTTATTAACAATTGTACATGTGCAAATATTAACAATTAATACCATTGTCTCCTGGCAATAATTACAGACAACCTACAAAAAATGTCTTGTTCATTTACATGTATCAACATGGAATCTCTTTACAAATAACAAGGTGGTCAATGTAGTACAAGAGTTGATGTATGAGCATTAGAATTTGATCTTTGGCAGGTAAAGGTATTTCATTTCACTTCATGAACTTCCTTGAATAGGTTAATTATTTATTTAGTAATATTAATTCTTACTATTAAACAATTTCTTCAACTTAACTTACTTTTTTTTCTGACAAGACACATTTATTCCAAAAACTGTTGTCTTCATTTAATGAGCAATAAAGAAAAATAACAAATGCACAATGAACGTTTCATTTTTTCACACTTTTAGTTTGTATGAAAGTCTGGGAGCTTGGATACTTCAAAAGTAATACATCTTTAGGGAGTCAAAATTTCTGCTAAAACTCAGAAAATCCATTTAATTAAAAAAAAAATTGAAACTTTGGTCCATACCTTTTGAAGGTAAACGGGTTCCCTAAAAGTGTATTAACTCGAGTCACAATAATGCATTCTACATTTTGAAGATGATTATTCAATACTAAGCAAAGAATTTAGCTTGATTTAACATTTGTGGAATATGCCCATGCCAAAATTTTTTTTTAAAACAGTGATTTCATATATTCAAATAATCAATTGGTCTTTGTACTCCAAATTGTATTCCACCTTCCAAATGTATATAAAATGTTAATTATCACTTAAGTATTAAGTTTGCTGCAGGAGATGAAAAACCATCATATACACATAAACTTGGTGGGAGGTGTTTTGAATCGAGGTAACTTGACCTCGTGAAAGATGATATGCTGCCAGATGTGTAGCTCAAATGTAGAACAAGTGCATCATGGTTTTATAGCTGTAGGCACTAATAATATTTGCCATGTTTTTTTCTGATTCTGTGGATAAAATGCAGTGCCGCTGTCATCCATCAGATCGCCCTAGTTTGAAACAATTCCAAAATGTTACACACAATGTCTTTCTTCATTAACCCAACGCAGTTCTTGTCTCGCTGTAAATGGGCTTGAATATCATTTGAGACCCCAAAAATGGGGGAAATCCATTTTCAATTTTAAACAAATTCAAATCTGACAAATTTTTGGTCCAAAAGCTCGAGGGATTCTAGCTTGGGCGTTCTTCTGACCCAGTTTCTAAAACAACTTAGAATTTTTATTCTAACTTTGATGTTTAATTATTAGAAAGGTCAAATGAGTATTGACCTCTTGGGTGGTCCGGTAATGGGGTTAATCTTTCAATTAATCTCAATGTCGGACAGCGAAGGTCCAAAAGTATCGTCTCCAACCTCCACCAATGTGTATGTGTGGTCATTGTTGAGGTAAAACTGTACCTCGCTCTGGTCACATCTACCTCTCTTACAGAAGGGAGCATGTGCGTCCAGTACATCTTGTAACACCTCGAGCTCTTGTTTTAACTTCTCGATTTCTGAGTTCAGATCTTCTTGTCTGTCTTGTAACTTTTCTACGGTCTAAAAACATAAAAATCAAGAAAAATATATGGGTTGTCATTTGTGATACACAGATAAGACCTCGAGGAATGCTTTAATCCTTTATGAAAGTAGAGGGCTGAAAGGGTGTTGCCTGTTGCCCTTGTGCTCTGTTAGAGAAGGGGCAACAGGAATTTAATCTGGTTTGTAGTGTCTGTACTGCATCTTTTGATTGTCATCATTTGTAGCTAGTGGTTTCTCCACCCATTGGGCCAGCATGTGTCATATGAGTGAATACACCTTAAGTACTGCATTAAACCCCCAATAAAACACTAAATGAAATTCAATCGGATGTCAACTACTATTCAAGGCCAGCCCAATTACCCAACAGACAAGCCTGGCTGCTTACTAAGACTACTTTCATGTAGGGGACCATAGCTTAATGGTAGCGAGTGCGCTTACTAATCCTACTCCAATGTACTGTTTACAGGATGGCGTCGGTTTGTCAACCATCAGGTATATGAGTGAGTCACACGATGTGGCTCCGACAATCGAGGTATCCCCGAGTAACCTTTCATTTATGGACCAAGGCCTGCAGCCATAGCTTAGTGGTTAGCGTGTGGGCTAACTAATCCTACTCCAATGTACTGTTTACAGGATCACGTCTATCTGTTGACCATCAGGTATGCGAGCGAGTCACATACTGTGGCCCCTGCAAGCATGGGGTGGTTTTTAAGAGTTTTTCCATCAAAATTAGGCATGCAACAGCTTGAAGTGAATAATCTGTCATCTTATAAGTGAAAAACCCTAGAGTACGACATGAATCAACAATCAAACAAACAAATCGTTGTACGATCCACAGGTTCTATACCCCCTATCAACCATTATGCGAAGTGGCTCCTGACAATTGGTATTCCTGGTTAAGCAAGGAACTGTATGTACTGAACAATCCGTCTTCAACCAACCAAATACCCAACAAGGAAGAATGACCAAGGACAAATGTTAAAAATGTATTATATAGACAGATGTTATGGAAGAAAAAAGACACCTTGCCTTACCTGTTCTAATTGATCTGTTCGCTCTTTCTTTTTACCACGACATTTCTGAGCTGCCTCTTTGTTCCTAATGCGGCGCATTTGTCTTCTTTCTTCATCTTCTGAAGTCAGCTAAAATCAAACATTTTAACAAAAAAACTTACAATTGATGTGCTGTTACTAATAGGCATTTAGGTCCTGATTAAATTGTGATTTAGGCTTGTTATAATTTAGACTTTTTCATTAGGGGCTATTCAAATTAATGCAGCTAACTGATCAGTAATATATTTGACATCTTAAAAGTCAGTCCTAATTTAAGAATATCCAAGAGTTTAAAATTGCGGAACAAGTTACAATGTTGGCCCTAGCACCGTTTATATTAATCCATGATTTATATTTATGGATATATAGTGAAATGTATGGATTACCGGGTAAGTTTGTGGAATATCCATGTCCACTTGGGGCACATCTTTACCCGTCTTCTCCAGGCGTTTAACGATTGAACACTTCAACTCTGCCTTGATAATCGGTGTCATCATTGACGCCAAATCCATATCTTCAATCTGTGCCAATTCTTCATCGCTGAAGAACGTTGTATTCTCTGTTGTTGCTGAAGATGGGGCGGGGGAGGTTAATGTATCAGCAGAGCCACAACTCCCATCAAATAAGTCTAAACTTGGCATCACCATGATTGTCTAAATAAATTAAAATAATTATTTTTAAAAAATTTATTGATATTTCCCTATAACACCTGGGACACGGGTGTTAAAAGCTCAAATTCGCCAAAGAAAGAATTTGGGATAGCATTTTAGAGCAAGCAAACCAAGGCAAAGTGTGTGTTCTTTGATGAGAAAATGACATTCATGCGAAATCCTATACTGCTACCATTTATATACCGGGAATTGGGAAAATATTTACACTGTATTTTGTTAACTCTCAAGTGGTCTAGGTGACCAAAATTTACTAAATGCAAAGAGTTGCTAAGTATCTCTGACAGGACTCACAAGTTGGCAAAACTTTTTGGTTATAAATTTACTCAAACTAAAAAAGTTGTGTCTATAAATACGTCCAGAGTAGAGTCTTCTCCATTCCACGTGATAGAGATCTAGTTCTAAACAAACGTATCGCCTTCTGTTTACCCATTTTCTTGTTGTTTATATTCCTATGTCTTATGTCTGGTGTCAACTGCTTGACATGAACTACATCAAGAGGCAGTGAAGGTGAGATGTTATTTAAAACTACTAGAAATAAAAGTTTTTCTTTTTTTGATGAAGTAAACACAGTCTAAATAGAGCTCATAAAAAATACTTCACCTTTCATAAGTTGAATAAAGTTCTCTGATAAGCGACTCGTTATCTAAACTATTAACCGGGTAGCTGTTGAAAAGTGTGAGCCCATGTGTTTTGTCCGTGTCAGTGTAGGTTTACTGTTTACAAACACAGATGACGTATGACTCACTGTCACACAGGTCTATGTACAAAAACCTGCTGTACGGTTGTCATATGATATGGCCTGATATCTCGTATGTCCATGTGACGTAGACGATTAAGCTGTAATGGTGCGTAACGGCTCGTATTCAATGTATAGACCACAGCTTTATTTTTGCTCAATTGACACACTCAAAAATCACACTATTGGCATAATACCACTAAACACTTGTGAAAGTCGAGCGACAATCTGTGGGGTATATGGCTATTAAAATGTAAGCTTCATTCAGTCCACTCTAATGATGATCCAATTATGTTGTTCGTGTGACATTTAAAAGCTGAGAGTATCCTTATTTACGATTCATTGTGGATATTTAACTTCTCGACAATGCTGTGTTAATGCTAATATAATAATGAGCTCACAATATTTATAATTTCTGTAATAAAGGACATAATTACATATGTTATGATTCGTACAGGCTACATAGGTAGCTTTTATGAATTTTATATTCGGAATTTAAACACAGCCTACCGATTATTACACGTTCATTTGCTAACACATGGCAATTTCAAACTTGTACAAACAATTTAGCCGTGTTGAAAATAAAGTTCGAGGAATCTTCTGTTAAAACCGCGAGGAGCTTAATAGAAAGAAGATGATACATGGATATATACGGTCACACAATTTAAAGACACGCAAACTGTAGGCCTATCGTAGCTGTAGGACATACATCGGTGGCATTTATCGTCTATAGGCTGCTCAAATTCTATCTTACCTAGCTATGACTTTCTCTGAGTGCGAAAATTTGAGTCTGCCAAATCAAAACAAGTGTCAAAACCACAGCTGACCAAAACAGGTGTGGCCAGACCGCGATTACACCACGATGGTGAAACCACGCTGGAATTTAGATCGAAAACGAGGCTATAGGGAATTCCCCCTAGAACAGGTCTGCGCTCGCATATAAGTAGACAGCCAGCATTTTATTGAATGGGTTTTTTCTAAACTGTGTCAGAATAGGTTTCTGGATAGATAGTGTAACGTGCGTAGCGGCCACCGGGGCTAACAAAGAAGATCCATACTTTGAGTTCAGAGCCAATGTTTAACTGCAGCGTCCGTTACCTGATTTATATTTGATTAATCCTGTGACGTATACAGGCATACATTTGATGACTAAGAGTCCCGTGAAGGCTGTTTGTTTATCGATCGTCCATCCGGAGACCAGCGCGGATAATTCTCCTTGGCAACAGGCAGGCTGATTTTACTTTCAACGTGTATGCCGGTAAAATAAATTAGATGCGACTAAGATACCTACAATGATCGGTTGGCGGGGCATTCCTAGTGTTGTCAGAGCTAAGGGACTACGTAAGAAACCGATCTGTTTGTGAAGTATTTGTATTGCGCCCGGTATTGTCTCTGCCAGAGGCGTCGAGTGGGGTTACCTTCACTCACTTTTCGTTGGGCTGGAACTTAATCTTATGGAGAAATTAACTTAAGCACTGTGTTCTCAAACAAAATCAAACAAAAATACCTACATATATTGCAGCTTAACATCAGCTATAATCGGGCTCTGACATTTTGCAAACTGCATTACGTTAAAGAAAAAGTGTCGATTTATAGGAAGAGCTCAGCCCTTCGGATTAAACACACATATTATGCTACTTATACGTATTTCAAACTGATCACACACACATAATAAAGTCATATCGTATAACATCAATATGAGTAAGATCCCCGGGTGTATGTATACACATTTGTCTTAATATATAATTACAGTATTTATATGTATTTCACGTCATGTGGGGCAATACAATATATTTATAGTGTTGTATACTTTTTTTTATTTTATTAAGAGCCAAGGCCTATATTATTATTGTAAAGACGGAAAAGTTTTCTTGCCTCCACCGGGATTTGAACTCTTGGTATCTGGTTAGCAGGGTCAGCGCTTGAACCGACTGAGCTACAGGGACTTACGCCAGAACGACCTGAATTTTCCTCCAAGTCAAAAATAATAAATCTTTCTCTGCTGGGAACACTGACACAGGCCTGCTATACATTAGTATTTTTGTCATGAAATTATCAACAAACGTGTTTTTTATTGTTTGGATTATTCTGAACGTGTAATCCTGGCAAATATATATTTTGATTGTAGAGATCGATCGGAAGAAAATTATTGATTTATTGTGCCTTATAATGGTGAAATCATAACTTTTTTGAGTGCAGAAGTGTTCTATATTGTAAATGTATATATTTTTCGTTCCAAAACCAGTATGACAGCAACTATGCTTCATATACTCAATGATCGTAAGTACGTCACTTTATCCAGGAGAAAAGCAATCTGGACTAACTTGGGGATTCCCCCCTTTGTATGACGTCATAACAAACATTGAATCCTCCTGTCATTTGGACTTTGGTCAACTTTGTTCTGGGTCATATACAGTATATATATTTTAATTATATTATTTCTGAATTTTTTATTCCACTGTCATTTGTATCATCAGCAACGCATACGTTTTTATCAGTCTCTTTAACTCGGTGGGTATAACGCACCCTTCATTGCAGTCTGTTTTTAAACCGCACATATTTACCAGTAAGATTTTCGATTTTGTGGCTATTTATATA
>JARFOD010123962.1:0-14285 GCA_031763545.1 Mopalia muscosa
GTTTAGGCTGTTTTCTCAGCTTTCATTTTTCTTGATTTTTATGATTGAAATCGTTTATTTCTCGTACACTATTTGCATTTAGTGTTTGAAATTTGGCACAGACAATCTTGAAGCCATTATGTAAAAAAGCGTCAAGCAGTTTTTTGATATTGATTTTCGTTTTAAAGTTATTTAGCAAATATTTTTTTAAGGGCAGATTTTTTTTTTTACATATATTTTTATCAATTGTTTAAAAACTAACTTGAATATAGAAAAACCCTATGACGGTTTTTTTAGTTAAAATACCGGTCTACACAGACATGCAAGTTTGTAGAAAAAATCTCAAACCATCTAAGAAAAATAAAAGTTACAAACAAGGGTCTGTTTTAACAAAATATTTGAAGTTTTTCTTTATTTTTGTCATTATAAAAAAAAAATATATTTAGAATCTTGAAATCCTCTGCTTTCTAAATATATATGATGTTAATATAATCATCCTGTGGAAATACCCCGAAAAGCCACGAAAAGATAAGAGTCGCATTTTGTACTCCTGACTAGCTGAAGAGGCCTTATTAAGAGAATTAATTGTTTTCCTTGGCATTTTTAACACAAGCTATGAACTCTATATAAAGTCTGGGTTAACTTAATCAGCTTTTAATAATTTTACGAAATAATCCTCCATGAAAAGGTAATAATAATGTATTTGATAGCATAATTATATTTTTTGACGGATTTTTGCCACTTAAAGCTTTACGTTTAGTTTGTGCGCCTGGAAGTCAAGGCAGAGCTGTATTGTTTGGCGGTCTCCGTCGATCTAGTGAAACAAGTATTCGAACCCCGTTTTCTTCATATCTGTCTACATTTTAGTTGAATAAACAAAGAGAATCCATATGTCTGGCTTGCAAGGTTTAACACAAGCAATACAAGCCAGATTTGTCTCCCCTCCATTGGATCCAATAACCTTGTCAAAGGCCTGAGTTGACTGCGATCTCCACCACGTCGTTGTGTATACTAATTTCCCACCTTTGAAACAAACTGTACATATTATTAGTTCGCTGCAACCGGAACCGTATTATCACTTTATCCATTTGTTAATAATTAAGTCTTTACCTGCTAATCGCTTTAACTAATTTAATGTGGAATCTGATACAACTATTTTTCAATTTTTTTCAAATTTGTTGTTTATAAATGTTTTGACGTGAAATCGCATTCATAAGTGCCCGTTTTAAGATTTCGAGCATGGAATCACGCAAAATGTACTGCTCCAACATTTTAACATTGCAATCTCGCGTCTAGATAAGGCTATAGGATGTGTTAGACTGCCAGAGAAATATAACTCTGCATCTAATATATACCTCATGTTTTGAAATCTGACTTGAAATCTACCTTTATTTTCTATTTCGTACTTTGAGCGCAAATGTCTTATTTTTTCCCCTTTGATCTTGAGATGTCATGTTGTCATTTCTTGGAGGCTGATCGATCCATTCGTGTGATAATGTTATGCATTATCTCCCACAAATGTCCCGCTTTATTGTTATGTATCTAATGAAATAAAACCTACAAAAGTCAAAGTCACGTTAACTTGCTCTTTCAATAAATATTGTTTATGTGAAAAAGTTTTCAGGGTTCTAAACTAACTGTGAAATGGATGTCACACGACGAATGGGAAATACATTTCTTTAATGTTGGCTAAGAACCCTTATATCCTCTTCAACCTATGATAAATTTTGATCTTAGACATTTTATTAAAACGCAATTTCTCTGTTGGCATGTTTTGATTGTTCCTTTGTGTGTCTAGGTACTATATCGCGTGCCAAAGGCCACCGACCTTACTATCAAATCGAGCTAGTACTGTTCTATATTTTGAATGAATGAATGAAGAGCTAAAAATCTGCTTGTCTCCGCCTGGATTAGAACTCAGGACTGTTATATAGCCATATTTTTACATCCTATATTATACAGCGAACAAAAGAAAAACATAATTATAGACATTTTAAAGTACTTGTGAATTGTGTACTTTTATCTTTGACAGTTGCCTTTGTTCTTGTCATTTTGTTCTTGTAAATGTCATTTAAACGAGCAAGGGGTTTATTTAGTCATTACTTACCTTAGGTTTTGCGGTTGTATAAAAATGGCATATCAGTGAAACTAAAAAAGCCTAAAAGTTTCGAATTATTTTAAAGTTCAGCCTGCAAGAACTACCATTTGAATTGTATAAGCTGCAAGTCAGAACACTAACGGTTACTATTCAAAATTTAAACATGTCGTTAACTTTTAAAATCTCATCCTTGCACAAGAGTACATATATAATAGGACGTTAAACACCAATCAAACAAACAAACAAACAAACGTATAAAATGCCTAAGGTTATAAACTCAACTCTGTTCATACAAATGCCGATTCAAAATCTTATATTCATTGATTTGATTTAATTTACTATCTCACGGGCAGCCAGGTCCAATGTTCTCGAGCCTTGAAAGAAAAAACATCAAGAAAGCAATTCTGGCTTACTCCAGACGTAATTAGAACAGCGTTTTGTTTATCCATGTCCACTATCGCCAGAGGGTTTCAACGAGTTACAGAAGAAAACAATATTGGCAATGTAAATCAACACAGCTATGTCAAGTGTGCTTTAGTATTACAGCTAAGAGCAACTGTTCAAACTAATATCGTTCCAAAACATTCAACTATTTATGTTATACTAGTATATAACAGAACAGCCTCTAATGGGAGTCTCGGGAAGTTGGCAAGGGAGGTAATTTTATCTTTGCAAAGCGCATTCATTGGAACATTACGAGACTCGCATTACATCTATAAATCCGCCAAGTAATATGTGCCAAAAGTTAAACAGCGGTAATCACAAGAACTAATTGTCATGTTTCACGATATTATATAAGAGTGCTATGAATTCTTTCTTAAATACAAAATTTCCTTATTAAGAAAATCACGGATAGCTTGGCTAAATGTTTTCTTACAATTGAATGGTGTTTACGTTCGGGCATGGCGTACAAAAAATGTCTTAGTCTCGTCCACGAAAGAAACCCTCGCGAGAAAACGATTGACAGCGTAGGTGCTATCAATTGATGATGCTGGTTTCAATCCCGATGCTTGCCATAAGAATGTATTCTGTTTGTTATTCTTCTAATTTCATGCCTCATAAAAATTCTTCAGAGAAACCTTAACAATAACCAACAAGGCATTACGGTCCAACATTGGCTTTATTATCATTTATTCTAGGTAAAACATCGCGTGACGTTGAAGATAACACATTGGCCAACTGCCTGGACACGACAAATAACGTTTTAAAGCGCGAGAAAAGCCAATCGTGCGCCTAATTCCATCAAGGGTAGTATGGGTATTAGGTTAATATCGCTTCCCCAAAAGAACCGAAATTACGGGATTGCCAATGTCGTCTCAATAAATACGGCAGCAACGCTTTAAAAGCGTAAAAGCGTATGTCCTGTAGACAGTGGTTCTCCATTTTTCTTCTTTCTATACTCATGGGATCTCTTTATGGTTTGCCTTTGACCCACGCAATATTCATATTGAATCTGAACTTCACAGCTCACATTTACCCCAATAACCATACCATCGGTAAAGACGACAAATCCACATCTGACGAGACGCTCTGCTGTTGGTGAGAAAGTCCCTACTTGCACAATCATTTTCCACCCGAAGAAGCACCAGTTTTCGTCAGTCTGTCAGTTATTTCATGAATTGTAACTTGATCAATTACAAATCAACCACTCAATCATAAAATCAATCGATCAGTCTATATACTAGTGTGCTGTATGCAATTACATAAGCAGAAAGGCAATAGAACAAATATGCATCTGTTGACCTGTGTAAGCCGTAGATGATTAACATTCCTAAGACTAGATTCAGACATGTCTAAGAACAACAGACTGGCGTAATGACTAGATTACCGTGTTAATCCTCTTTTGTCTATTTGTTAAGGGTTTAAGTTCACCAGTCTGTCACAGGCTTAGCACGGTGATTACGTAAGATTTCGATCTGTATACGGCGGCTCGAAATTCTAGCAAATGTAACTTAAGGACGGAATGACGCACACTATATTTTTGAGATACCATAACTGGTGTTTTTATAGACAACTATAACATAGAAAGGGTTCAAAAGTTATATCCAGCAACCAAAAGCAGAATTCTGGGCAGTGTTACCCCTCCTGGAATCGACTATGAATTGCTAAGATCTCTAAATTGATGTTAATATTTGTTGCCAGCTAGATTTATATATCGTTTTGAAATTTTACTACAAACTCCTATACGAAATATACAGAGTATAGATGTCCGTACTATTCGATGATCTGTTCAGAGAAAACGCTCAAAACTTCCTTATTACTCTTTCAACTTCGCCTTACGAAATAATTTTTTTTTATGCAGCCGTTTTGTCGATCAGTGTGAATTAGAATCAAGACAGGCGCAAGAAGTGCGTATGATGTTATTTCATTATGCAATCCTTTACAGTTTTCGACATCGGGCTAACTATTCTACTTTGATCAATGTATTCCATTTAATAGTTTTGCTTTTTAAAGCAAACGTGTGGAACAGTGCCAAGTTGTACATTATTCTATCATTCTTATTCACGTTCACCATTAAATCATTAAAAAAAACACCCCACTGTATCAGCAATTTCATACCCCTGTTGTAGTTGACGAAACTGATTCATTTGTCAAAAAAAAAAAAAACCCACACCTTTGTCCGGCTTGATGTATTTTGACCAGTTAAACCTCTGACTAACATCACATATATTGATGTGATGTAGGCTTTCCTTTTGATTTGAACAGGAATTATTTCTTTATAGTTTCATAAGTAAATTCTGTACGCTTACTGAATCAACTTTGATGCTCCTCTACGGGGATTGAGGCAGTCTGTCGCCCACAGCTTTTCGATTGTGTCACGTGATGGGGATCGATCAATCGTGATGGTGGCTGTTGCCAAGTTCTTTTTCACGTATTTAAAAAAGGCACAGTTAGAAGTGGACAGTCTGTGGTCATATAAGTTAAATACCATTGAGTTCGACGTTGAGCCCAAGCGAAACAAACAAATGAACAATCCAAATGACTCGCGATAAAGATCACCTAGAAACCAAAACGTTCCACAGTTTTCAGATCGATTGCCAGGAATTTCCATTAGACTTTGTTGATCTTAGCATTTTAACCGTAACGGATCCATAACTTAAATACATCTGGTTGTTGCCAACGGTCCTTCCTTTTCGTGGATTGACGTTAATATAATCACTTCCCAGGAATCTTCATTTCGAATCGGAATGACACAGAACTAGGGCAGACTATTCATCGGAGTATTAGTTGCTCATTGTGTATTTCTATTATGACGAACATAGCTTAAGGATTATATTTGTGCGTAGGAAGGGATTTTCAATTTGCAAGTACGCCATTACAGAGAAGCACCTCTTACATTCAGAAACTGATTCAATTCGTACATTCCTTAAATCTTATGTTGTTTTCTGTCTTGTACTCACCATGTACCACGTTAACATAAACGTTGTTGCTGACTAGGCCCGGGAAGCTGTTAGGGTTCTTAGCGATTTCGTGGTGGTAAATTCAATAGCCATTAGCGAAGAGTACTTTCATGTTTCCCTTACATGAGAAAATAGGATGTGTCTGTAGCCATGTATGTGTATAACCCCTCCTATGACAAGCCGTTTTATCACTTCTACCTTTATTCTACATATGTTGAATTAGTTTTACTTTATTTTACTTATGTGCAATTCTTTTTCACAAATGTGAAATTCTTTTTACCTAATGTTGGATTTTTTTTTCACTTATGTAAAATTATTTTCAACGTATGTGAAATTCTTCTTCACATAAGTAAAATAAAACACCAAAACATATCTATTTCACATATGTGCAAAATAATTTCACTTATATAAAAAAAAATATATTATTTTACATATGTACAAAAGAGTTCCACTTATCACAAAAACTGAGAAAAGATTTCTCCCCATAGCAACTATAAATGGACAGTATCCAACCTTAATGTGTGATCCTATCGTCTGTTGTAGACTTTCAAGACGTATGCAAAGACGATAGGAATATATTCCACATACTGTGCAAGTTTAACCTCAGCAGGGCACACTAGTGCTATTACAACAACAACAAAACAAATCGCAGACAATGACCTACATGTTCTAAATTAGACATTGAGTGCCACTAGTCGAACACTCTCAAATATTTATAGCCAACAATACAAAACCATGCTTTTTATTATGACCAAATACCATTTAAGGTGACATATAAAAAGTGAATATTATTTTAGACGACAGGTTTATTCTTCTTCAGTATTGTTATTGTTACCGAGATAATTTTTATTTTCCAGACAAATCAGACATAGTAACGCTCTCTACAGAATCGGTCGCAATTGTAGGTCTATAAAACAAATTGAGTTTCCCTGATCAGGTTGTACTTTTTGGGCAAATTCGTTGCCGCTAAATACAGGTTGTCACGACGAGGGAGAAGTCTGTAATTGAGGTGGTGGATGTTTTTATTTCACATATCTACAAAAGAGTTCCACTCACCTTTTTATTTTACATAAGTAAAAAAGGTTTCCGAATATGCTGAATAAGGCTTATTTTACATATGTCGAATTCTTTTTCCACATATGTTGAATTCTTTTTTACAGAAGTGAAATTCTTTTCAACATATGTAGAATATATAGTTAATTTTACATATGTAAATAAGAATTTCATGCATGTGAAATTCTTTTCCACATATGTGAAATTCTTTTCCACACATGTGAAATTCTTTTTCACATGTGTAAAATAAAGTCATTTATTTTACATATGTGGAAAATAATTTCACATATGTGGATAAGAATTTCACATATGTGGAAAAGAATTCAACATATGTAGAATAAACGTAGTGATCAAAGGGCTTGCCAAACCCACCCCGCTTAGCTTATCTAAATTGGAAGACCGATTAGAGTATTGCGGAATAACTATATATAGACTCTTTTTATGCACTGAAATTCACATCGTCTTAATTTCGCCTTTGTTGTGTTTTATTATGTAGGCAGTTTATTCGAATGTCTCAACATGTATAAGTGAGACACATCGTGTTGTCAAACTCTGGCCAATGAATACGTGTTTATGGTTTAATTAGGAGCTTGCTGATCGAGGTACATTCTTCATGACCTCTCATTTTATATCAATTAAACATGCAGTTGACATATATTTGGTTTTTTCCTGTCTATTATTATTGCCTAATTGCTGTCTTTATGGTGTAAATGTCGCTATAAGAACTCAACGTGAAGGTCAGCAACAATGCCCTTTAAAAACGAACAAAATCAACAGGGAGCCGACTCGTAAATAGACTCGGTAGAATATTTATAGTTGACAGCTGAAAGTTTGGACGAAACCTGTACTGCTATAAATAAGGATGCTGACAACATTACGCTGTTAGTTTGAGTTATTAAACCGACAGCGACACAAATAATGTGACCCACGTTTCTGATGTCTGCTTTAACGTTTAATAAATTTACAAAATTTATTTTCCAAGTATGATTGTGCATTTAAAGAATATGACGTCTGGCTAAAATCTATAAGATGATCAATGAAATAATCCATTTTGCAGTTATGACAATACACATTATAGTTATTTTGAATAACCAGCTATTCAATTAAATTCTAGAAAATAATGTATTCGTTAAATTTCCATTGAAAACAGATAAAGCTCAGGCATGAATCAAATGTTAATAAGTCAAAGATAGCAAATAACTATACCTTTACCACTCTGCCTGTTCCTCTTTCGAATTGCCGGTCATGGGTTCAAGTCCCTTTGTAGACTTCATATATATATATATGAAGGAGCCACAATCGCGGGATGTTTGTCCTTAGTTTTCTTCCCGGTTGTCCACCATATTTAATTAAGACCGAGTGATAAATTGACGATTGATATAAACGTAACGCATCAGGGTGAAATCATTTCAATCTCCCTTTTACTGCTGATTTTTATGTTTCACAGGACTATTTGACTGATAAGTGTTTTACGCCATATTCATTGAAATTCAGGTTTCAGTGTGGAGTGAGCATTTTAGCAAAAATTTGACGCATTTTAGGTCATAGTGACAATTTGCACATTTCGAATTGATTACAACATTAAATGTCTTAACAGCCTAATTTTGAATTTAGTGTTTCAAATGTGTTTAAATATTTCCCTTTCTCATAGAAAATGAGCAGCATGATGTACTGCGAGTTGCTCCAGGCACCGAAGGAAGACTTTGCAAACTTTGCTGCTTTCCGTATTTGTTACTAGTCTCTGTATCCTATTTTGTGTCTCTGTCTGTCTGTCTATCTGTCAACCAGTCCATTGTGGTAGATAGTATGTTTAGTAACTGGGTTCAATCAATTTATACTCAAATACAAAACTTAATTCATTTGGGTTTCCACTTGATGAACTCGAGCAGAATGACAAGATACATTGATGTTGTTTTTCTCCTTTTGCTTTTTACACCACAGTCGACCTCTCTAAATACATCTAAATTATTTAAAAACAGAACCATCCTTCCATAAAATGGCAATCAATTTGTGTTTCACATCAGGCTACGATTCGTGTTGACTGAATTATCTCTTACGACATGTCATTTTTATGTTTTGCTTGCATTGCCCATACTCTGATAAAAAAGGAACGATTCACAGCTGATTTACCGAAAATAATTCAATAAAACCGTATCGAATTTTTACATTGTTTCCAATTAGAGTTTATTTAGTGTTTATAAACATCATTATTTGAAGAAAATTTACATTTGAATATGTGGGACATTTTGTCTATCACATACCTGGTTTTGCATGTATACAGCCCAACCACTTTTAATTGGGCTCAAGACCAAAAAGGCGTCAGTGTTTAACATAGGGCTATTTCATAATGTACTTCCAGAAGGCACATGCAATGTATAAGTTATTGACGTTTGTCGAAAGGTGTACGAACTTGCAGGGCAGTCCGAATAATCCATACACTCTTAGAGTCTCAGAACGTCTGTTAGGAGTGTATTATCCATCAATCATGCATCAGTGTGTTTGATTTAAATGACTTTAAACAATTAGAGAATAAATTTTGACTCGAATGATGATATTTTCGTTCTTTCCTAGTTGTTAAACAGCCTTATTAAATCAATAAAAGGCGTTGCAAACGCGGGCCACGAAAAAGATATTTTCTATAGCTGAATGCCATTAAAATTCAACGATTGAGAAAAATATGCTTTGAACGATGTTCATGTCAGCCAAATATTAAGCCCCTCTTGTCATAACAATATTATTACAAAGCGAATTGTATCGGAGGCTGCACACTCGGCATGAGGTAGTGAGAAAACGAAGATTTGATCAATTTCACGTTTAAGTGTACAATAAATCAACATATGGCGTGCGCAACCGCGACCCGCTACTATCCCATTTACAGGAGAAAACTGTTAGTAGCTTTTCTAAAGACTCAACAGTGTAGTTCGGTTGGAAATCACTTTCATATGATTCTAGTTATAAAATATACCGGGTCCCTTTTTTTTCTGAAAATAGTCCACTTACAACAGAGAAACATTATAGAAAAGAAGGTGATTCGTGAAGGATCTGCCATGCACTCAAGCACTTAGTTTTAACGGTAAAACGACTTTTGTCGTCAACAAACTATAGAACCCTTATATCCTATCCTTCTTGAGTTTGTTTGTCAACAATATCCCCACCTTTCTGATGAATAGTTTTTATCGCATGTCACCTGTCTGAAGACTTCCCTCTTATTTACGGCAAAAACGTGTCGTAAAAGCTAGAGTAGGCAGCGGAAACATGTAATTACGTTGTCATTGTCTTTTTGTATTAAACACAGTATCATTTATGTTGGAAGTAGTGCTTAAGCGTCTTAAGTGGCTCAACTGTTGGTGATCTTCAGGTCATGACGTCACTGGACTGTGTTGTTAGAATCCTGATTACCATCAATACGATCTTTATTTCTATGAACTTGTGTTTAAACTACACAGGCTAGCTGATAAATAATACTCATTCATAAAAACATGTGCAAAATGTATTCTTGAACAAAATCGAAATAGAAGTTGTTGTATTGATCGCAAAGAAAAATAAAGCAGCTGCGAATTTTGTATGGCAAACAGAATCTATAACAAATACGATAACAATGATAAATATCCAAGACTGTGTCCTAATAGAAAAAAACAGATAAAAAACTCATTCATAAGAACATGTGCAAAATGTATTCTTGAACAAAATCGAAATAGAAGTTGGTGTGTTGACCGCAAAGAAAAATAAAGCAGCTGCGCATTTTGTATGACACACATTAGAAAACAAATGCGACAACAATGATAAATCTCCCAGTAGAAAATATATGTACAAAAATAGTCAGTGTGGTAGAATTAATCATGAGCTCGGCTTAGTATATAATGTTTGTTAGTTGTTACTTGCGCACACATAAGAAAGGAAGTATGTCGGGCAAAGTCATTGACTAAGCGTTGGTCTTGAAGATTGGTCCTGGGTGATGTAGATGTGATATAGAAATTCTGTATTTTATAGGAGGCAAAACGCAGATACAGTCTCTCGTAAAGGTATGTCAAACACAGCAAGAAACAATAAAGTTGGCTGCATTCGACAACCGCCATTACAGAAAACCCAAGAACGACAAACCCATGTTAGCACCGATATGATGAATCAAGGAATCCGCCTCCTCTTTCATAAGAATTTAGATTTTCGGAGTGTCTCTTGGACTTGAATACGGACAAAATACCAACAGGCGTCACTGCTGAAGACTTATAGCTATATAGTGATTTACGTTGTATGGAAGACTAATTATCCATTTCACACTGCCCCTTGCTTAAATACATTGGAAACGGGAGCAAACCGTGATTCCCTTAATTAACGGAATCACAGCGTGTAACTCCATCATATACCTGACGGTCCACAGACGGACTCGAACCCGTGAAGGGCACATGGAAATAGAATAGTGGGTGGACATGTTTACCATTACAAGGAACGAATCTAAATACAAATCAATCAAACAAACAACTAAACATTGTGCAAATATTATACAGTGTACAGAGTATTGTCAACATATACCATATACAATTATGTTTTGTGTAACTGACGACTTGTTTCAGGACACAATTGTTCTGCTACATTGGTCCAGTCCTGCCGAACAAAGAGTTGAGCTATAGTGCATTACCCATCACCATAATCACCAGTTTTGTTCTGGTCCCAATTTAGTCATCTGTGATAATGTCATATCTAATGGGCATGTATTTTGTGGCTGCACCAAAGCGCAATTTAGTCTTTGTGATAATGCCATGTCTAAAGGGCATGTATTTTGTGGCTGCACCAATGCGCAATTTAGTCTTTGTGATAGTGCCATGTCTAATGGGCATGTATTTTGTGGCTGCACCAATGGGCAATTTAGTCTTTGTGATAGAGTCATGTCTAATGGGCGCGATTTTATCATGAGGCTATTGCTCCATTGTGTAGATTTGCATGTTTGAAAACCCCCCCAAAAAACAACCAAAAAACAAAACAAACAAAAACAAGAAGGAGAATGAAAATAAACCAAATATTAGCATCGATTATTTTTAGTAATGGCAATATTCACATTATACTTACATCAGTCGCTTTTATACCAATGCTTCACAAGTAATTTAAAATGTTTGTTATATCTGCCAGCGGAAATGTACACCCACTGGCCACGTTGTTCCAGAAACCGTTGTTATACTCTGTAAAGACTGATTAAATGTTTCGCTAGACTTATAGTAAAATGGTACTCGACGAAACTGATTGCTAGGCAACAACTAGTTCACATATCACCGGAATATGTATAACGCTAAATAACAACTTTAACTCATACAAAAGAAACAGCACCAAACGACGAACTCAAACCAAACCAAAGACATGTCTAGGCTAGCACGGACCTTTTAAAAAATTAGCGTAAAACCGGAAGATAAATAAATTGATAGGAAGTAATTGGTGAAGATTACAAGCACTTGGATCGATTTATTTAAACTTAAAAACAGTTATAAAAAAGACAGTCATACTTTATTATGCAAGAAGTACATATCTAATAAAGTGACTGTCAGGTTTCTCGTAGCTTCGTTTTAAAAAATGTGTATAAAAATGTCACAAGGCGCCAGATCTTTCTTTCAGCTAGATCCATCACACTGAAAAACGCAATGTCCGTCTACATTTGGCTTCCGCTGTGGTTGTTATTCCATATTAAATTGAACCGCTGTCTAGAAATAAAGGCTGTTATGTGTTATCTGGAACATATAAATTACATTTTTTTAAAATCTGTAATTGGTTCTACACATTTTTAAAATCACTGGCTGTCCATGTCGAATGTCTGCAAGTTTGTTCAATAACAACCTGCTGGTCTACAACAGTACTTTAGAATAATTACATAGATACATTAAATTAATTGACTTTGATAATCTGAAAAAAAATAATATCAACCACAGATTAACTGAATGTCTATAAGAAATTACTTCATTGGATTAATATTGCATTTTCATTACACAAAGGCAGAAGGAAGAAATTAGCGTTTTATTCCAAAGGAATATTAAAACGGTCACCTGGCTTGTAAGTATTGGATGGTACATAAAATACATGATTAACAAAATAACTATTAGTTTTTTTTTTCTGATTTATAAAGTGTGTGACAGAAACATTCGAGAAAAATAAACAGTAAGTGAAGAAATAAAAACTTTTATCAAACATATGGATTTGTGCCTACCTAACGTTATAATAACATATGTTTGTATTACGTATAGGTAGGGACAAATCAATCTTTATACTTATTTTACCATTTATTTTTCTTGAATGTAAAAATAAGAAAAAAACAGTTATTTTGTCAATAACTCAATAACGTATTTTATTTACTATCAAAGACTTATTCTAATATCAAATATAAACGAAATCGAAATCTCACCAGACATAACGTCTAACCTCAGCAACAGATATATATCTGTTTCCTGGCTTTATCTGAATACAAAACCAATTAGAAAACCCGCAACAAAACAGCCCCTCTATGGCAAGCCGTTGTATCACTTCTGTTTTATGATACATATGTTGAATTCTTATCCACACACCTGAAATTCTTTTACACTTGAACGAAATGCTTTTTCACGTTTGTAACATGAGTGACTTTATTTTACCTAAAGAAAAAGAATTTCAAATATGTAAAAATAAAAATTTGCATGTGAAAAATATTTCACGTATGTGAAATAAATATTTATTTTACATTTGTTGAACATATTTTAACGAAGAACAATTCAACATAGTGAAAAAGAATTTTACACATGTCTAAAAAACTAGTTATGTGGAACCTTCTCTAGATATGTGCAATAAAAGCATCCAGGACATCAATTATAGACTTCTCCTTCACGACCTCTATAAAGCGGCAATAAACTTGCATTTTTGGCGACATCATTCAGTGGAATCATTTACGCCATAACTAAGCGGATTTGTCTCAGATTGATCGTTGATTTAATATGACATGTAGTTATATATATAATATAGACTTATACTATATTATCACACGTCTGTCAAATGGCTCCCCGGTAAATTATATCATAGAAGTGTTAGAACACAAAGAGAAAAATGAGGTTGGGTTAGACCGCGTTAGCAGTGGCTTGGGGTACCCGTTTCCTGGATCTGTTTGGTTTTAAAAGAGATTGACGAGATGGATTAGAAATACCTATAATGTTAAGGTCAGAGTAAAACGATAGGCGTTGATTATCGTACGATAAGCAATGGAATAAACAATGAGGAATTCATGTAGATTAAAACGTTTCAGATAAAACATTAGTGGAAAATGACTAGACAATAGTTGACATATTAAAACCTGCCCTCCTCGATGATAGTGAAAAAACAGGATTGAGAACCAGATGGTAAAATTGATAAAAAAATAAATCTGCCAGTAGACGCCAAGTCCCACTCACTCTGCCAAAAAAAAAAGAGCCTTGATGTTACTCTAAGTACTTCTGTAACAGAGAGAGAAAGTTCATTAGACATATGCGTACTTTGTAGATCTGATTGAGCAGTGCTGTCGGCTGTCGGGTTCATTCCCCTCAATACCCACGTGACTGGGCACCCGTTCAAAACATGCAGTGGTGGCATCATATTCTAAAACAGTACATATCACTTATCTCAGGCGTTTTTTTGCCATGAGAAAACAATTTAATAGCTTGTAGCGCACTTAAAGGGGAAGACCACCCCAAAACTATATTCTATAAATAAGTAAAACTTTTTGTGTGTAATACAATACATTAATTTCCATTTTCATAATCTTATCGTAACTC
>JARFOD010123984.1:0-14282 GCA_031763545.1 Mopalia muscosa
ATCAAGAAGTTGAACATCCATATCAGTCGTCATATCTTTCTAATTTACCAGCTTCTAAATGCCACTCAAACAAGATACAAAATAATTATTATTGATTATTTATTCAGACGTTTTATTCTCGATCCCTTGGCGAGGAATACTAGATAAAACACACCCTTATGAATTTAATATTACATTTCGAAAAGTTTCAAAGCAACACGACCTATTATGAATCTATCCGAAACTACATGCAGTATGGTTAACTACACAATCTATTTAAAGTTAGATTTCAAAAACGCTACTCGTTTTTGTTCGTCGCTATATTCAGATCTAATGTAATCGCCCTATATACACTATACGGTTCACCGGGTCTAGTCAGCTTGTCAACCATCGGGTATATGTTGTGGTTCCGGCAATCGCGGGGTGGTTTTTGCTAGGTTTCGCCTGCTTTTCAGCCGTTATAAGGCTAGGTGCAGTCTGAAGTGGACAACCAGTTGTCGACAGTAAAATAGCCTTGAGTACGACGTTAAAATCCAATCAAATCATACTTACACTAGCGATTGATTTCTTAAATTGGCCATTCAGAGAGCCACTTCCCAAATCTGGTTTGTAAAAGCCGACGATTTCTACTGAGGAACCGAAGTTTACCGACCCATGTAAAATGTCTTTTATTGGCCAACTGAACCTGTGACCTTTCATGATCCCCAGATCCCCAGCGACAGACAAACAAAACACACGGGGATTTTTTAGATCTGATTTTAATTAGATTGGTTAACTTCATCACCAACTGATGACCTCCATGTTCGGAATGGGTGTAAGAGTAAAAAAACTCATCTCCCTTGAGAAATTATTTCAAATAATTTTGATCTTTGACAATGACGTCATGCTCTCCATTTAAACTTTGGTTTACAATAATCAGCCTTGAAGAATTTTTACGAGTTAGTCCTGCACGAAAAGATAACAATGATATATTCAAAAGAAAGAAACAATTTATGGTTTTCGGACGCATTTCGTTATCTGATTACCTAGATATTTTGGCAAGCTTCGCGGTGCCCATCCACCTGATAAAATTAGAATTCAGACCTTGTTTATTTCTAACTTTCTACATTTCAGTTGAATACAACCGCGGGCATCTATAAGTTAAGTTAACAAACTGTAATAGCAACGGTAATAATAGTCGTGAAAGCGAGATTTATTTTCCCTTCTTTAATATAGGCTATCTTCTTGAAGCACATGCAGGTGTACTCAATAATTAAGTAACGTATACTCTTTTTCAGTAGGAGCAATATACTTAAGTCCAAAATTTATTTTCCGATTCTGAATATAAGGGGAAGTAAATCGAAAAATGCATGAAAGAACATCGTGTGTTTTACTATTAATTCCCAGCGTGGTGTTCCTGTAACATTTTTTGTTCTGTAAGTGCCTTCGTCCAATCGTCTTTAAGTAGTTCCCATCACCATTTCAGTGGACACATCATATGTGTGAGATAACAAGAACGGTCTTAACGGAACGGAACTTAAACACTTAATAGCTTAACGTTTTTTTTTTCTAAAATAAAATAAATGCAACTCCGAATATTGAAGTCATTTTTGGTATTCTTTATTTCGGCTTATCTACTTAGCTTCCCGTTGATGGCTACATAGATAAGCCGAAATATTTTATTTTAGGCTAAGTCGATCCGTGCAGATAAAAAAGGAATCCATCAGTATGGAGTGTTTATTGTGTTTTATAGTGTTTATTGCTCTGGTTTTCCAGAATAGCTCGATTCTTCGATTTTATACAATGAACGATTTTAATATATAGTAAATATACAATTTCAAAGAATAAGTAAATTTTTTTTTAGTACTTTAAGCAAATTTTATAAACTACTTTTATTAAAATTATTTATTGTTACAATTAGACAATAGGATTTATTTGTACTATTAAAACAGTTGTTTCCAAATTGTGTTGCTGTTTTGTTTAATTTATGAAGCTACCAATCGGTTATATACTTCTGTGGTGTTTATATCCGGTAAACACAAAGTTATTGACCAGGGGGGTTGTATATGGAGTAGTAATATGAATCACACTGTTCTGGTCTCATAATTTATCTAAGTCAAATGCTAGCGTTTTATTCAACAAGATTGCACCAACCTTTAAAATAACGTTGCAAAAAGTGTATATTTAACACAAGACATGTTATTTAATGTCTCTTCTCATTGCATAATTAACATCTAGCCTCAGAGTTTTCGTCGTCCGTTTTAAAACATTAAGCCCTTTCAAACCAGGACAGGACAGAGTACAATATGCCTACTAGTTCTAAAGTTTAACATCACTCTAAATATATATATGAGAGCAATTTAACCTTGTGTGTATGTGCTGAGAGAATGGCCACGAGTTGTATTGGTTATATAAAGGTAGACTAAATCTGCACCTTCTGAGGCATCAACGTTTAATTCAACATTAGATGGTTCAAGTTATTCAGTCATATGCATTTTATTTATGATGTGAGTGTTTCAACCAAAAGGATTCGTGTGTGAACCCTTATACGTGTTACGTGGGTTATGCAGGTCACTGTGGGGATATCTTGATGGATATACTTTTGGTAACAATGCAATGATTTAGGAATAGATCATCGACATGTCAAAGAAATTCCTTTTTTTTTTTTACCTAGTAACCATGGATGCACTCGACATCAATCAGATGTCCGTCTTGTTCATGTCCCGTAGACGATATCGCTTGAATCTAAACACAACGCAATGAGTAATCCTATGTTTAGCCAGGGTATCCCATCCCAGTTGCAGTGTTTATACGGCTATAAGTTAATTAGACTTGTCTACTATCTTTAGTTCACAGGTAACTCTGGAAAGTGTCCCTATCTTATACCTATGTTATTCGCCAGTCCTCTTACAGTTTTTGTCCACCTTTACTAAAATAGGGGATGTGTATGTGTGAGGAAGTTTCCTGCCTTTAAGACGATATAATGGGTGGGATTGAATTTCATTAACTTCAGTAAAACAAGATAGCCTCCATTGCATTTTTTTTTTTTTACAATATTCATGTTTGTAGATTATATGTTCTGTACACGATAACTCTGTGACAAATAAACTTGAAGCCTACTACAATTAAGACAATGGATGGGATTGCATTTATTTAAATTCCGTAAAACTAAATGGCCACCATTGCATGAATTTGCATCATTTAACACTATTCACGCTTATATGTTGTGAACATGATAATTTTGAGATCAAATAAACTGAAAACCTGGAAGTAAGCCTCCTTCTTTAAAGATATAGGATATGATTACATTTCTGCAGACTACGCATGACCGGCGTTACCTAAATTTTCAATAGTCATGCCACGTGTTCTTGACATCATTATTGTGAGAACAAATTCACCGAATATTTTTTACGGTAGCCAAATTTTGTTTTTAAAAAAATGGGCAGTCATTGTATAATTGTCCAATAATTATTTATGTAGCCCTATATGTTGTGAACTTGACAACTCTGTAACAAATTAACGGATTATGTTGAAATTTGAAATATAGCCTCTTCCTATTAAAACAACTGTTGAGATCGCATGTCACCAAATTGGTAAAACGAATAATCCCCATTGCATGATTTCAATTTTCACTACTATCTTTTGTGAACATGATAACGAGAAGAAAATCACTGATTAACTTCGGATTTAACTTAAATTATACAAAGCAATATGACATCAATTGTATAATATTGCAATACTGACGACTTTGTGCTGTAAACATGATACTTTGGAAACAAATTCACCGATTAGCTTAAAATTTGTACTGTGCTTCCTCTCCTTAAGATGACGAATTGGTGTGTATGTTTGTACCCTATTTATATCACTAAATTCAATAAAACAATATGGGTAAGCTTGCATAATTTGGCAATAGTTTCGTCTGTATGTGTTGTGAACCCAAGGCTTGAAAACAAAGTCACTGACTTATTTCAAGCCTGACAAATATTTACATCCAATCAAGACACTGATGGGATTACATTTCATTTAATTCCTCAAACCAAAATGGCCATCACTAAAATTCAGGTATTAACTTCAAACTTAGCTTTTTTGTTGATACAATAAAATATGGCCGACATTGTATTTAACTGGGATTAAGAGCATATATCAAACAAAAACTTTAGTGGTGGACCTGCTAGCTACTCGGCTTGTCTAACTATTATTAAAAGAAGCCCTAGCTATCAGAATATATAAACGTTTTCTAAATCTAAGTCAATATAGAGCTCGTCCTAATGTTTTTGAGAATACACACAACACAGTTTCTGTTTGAACTCTTTATATAGTACATTAGCTATAGTACATTAGCGAGAGCATCTTTACGAACAGTGATCCACATAAATGGCCATATTTAATACGTACTCAAAAGCATCTATACGAACAGTAATCCATAGAAATGGCGTTATAAAGTGCATTAGCGAGAGCATCTTTACGAATAGAAAATCAATAGAAATGGCGTTATTTAATACATACGCGAGAGAATCTATACGAAAAATAATCCATAGGAATGACATTATAAAGTACATTAGTGACAGTATCTTTACGAACAGTGATCAAAAGAAATGGCGTCACTTAGTACATAAACGAGAGCATCTATTCGAATAGTGATCCGGCATAGAAATGGTATTATATAGTGCATTAGCGAGAGCATCTCTATGAACAGCGGTCCATAGAAGGGGCGTTATATAGTACATAAGCGAGAGCATCTTTGCGAACAGTGATCTATATCAATGGCGTTGTGTAGTGCATTAGCGAGAGCATCTCTACTAACAGTGATACAAGTAAAGTTCAGAAAATTCGACCGGATAAAAAATAGGTCACTAAAATAACTCGATCGAATTACATAAATTTAAATTATTTTATTCAAAAGCTAATTTTTTTCCTTAAGAATAAAGTAGAATTATTTAATTTTAATGTAAAACCAACAGCTGAAAAACAAGTACAACCCTGTGCTACAGTTGAGTGCAATGATGACAACAGATATAAAATTACTATACAAAAACATATATCTTTCAAAATATATAAACGTTCAGGCAAGATTTGAACAAGAATAATAGTTTATAAAAAAAATAAATGACATTTGTTAGCACATTCATATAGTATTTCCTACACAAATAACAAAATGCAATACTTAAATAAAAATTTGTCAACAACATATGAGTATCGCCTCCAAACATCCAATATAACATAGAACATTTGATTACTATAATACTGATAAATGCTATTCTATAAATGCCATCCCAAGCCTACTGTAATAGAAATAACTTGAGTTGTCTGTATTTCTCGTGGGCTAAAATCAGCCTAGCGTAATCATTATTATTCACTATCTGCTTTCAGAGGAAGGGAGATTAGACATACATAAAACAGTTTTCATCTGGTTTTAACATTTACCCTATATCAATTTCTTAAGGGCAATCACACTGGCACAATGATGTAGATTAATTCAAATCGATGAATCATCTTATGTTCTGCATAAACTCCCAGAGACCAGTTTCTTTATAAACCTTAATGTAGAGTTGTGTTACGGGTAACCTTCAGACATCTCAAGAAAATATATATATATTTTACCTAGCTTTGTCAGGGATATTGTATTGTTACTATGTCGAGCTTTATCATGGCGGAAAACTGGCCATTACTTGAAAATTACATTATTTATATGCATAACACTGGGGGAGGAAATAGCTAGTAATCCTCATCTGTAGAAGTTGCGTTTCCTTTAGAAATCAGTAATCAAATAAAATATTTAGCAAGCCTACTGGCGTATATTGGACCATCAGAGGTATGCCCTCCCTTTACGCCGCAATTTTTAGTTATAGACCATCATACCACCAAAACGTATGTGTTTATTCTTTATTATATATCGTTTAGACTTTATCATCACAAACTCCCTAATTTCTGCCTTCCAACTAGGACTAGTTGGTGTTTGGTGGATCTGATTTAACATGTAGTGTCAACACAACAACACTCCCGTTACTGAAATACATCTGCTACTGGATATTTTGCGCAAGTACATCATTTAATTGGAAAAAAGGAGCTACTTCTATTTTGATGTTTGTATTGGAGATGTAATATATCAATTCGACCCTCTCCCAACATTAACTACGCTACATCTATTTACTATTTATTACGGTGATATTACCCTTTGTCTCATTAGCACCACCGGGTCTCGTTCTTGCTCACCAATGTAATGTTTTACAAAGCTTCTCAAACACTGTGCTGTAGAAGGGCCACATAGGACCCCAACTGTAGGAACCAGTTCATTAAGGCTGCGTTAATACTGAACCATTGATTAACAATTTAAGGTAACAATTTGATCCATTTGTGACTATCGTGTTTTACTATTGGTTATATTTGAAAGAACACATAGAATATCATTTTAGCAGGATTGGTCGAGAAGTATCTTACGGCGTATCTCGCCATATTTAACACAGGTGTTAATTAATACACAAGGTGTGTCAAACATTGGATTCTATAGTGAATATGGAGTTGATGGATTGGGCACTGGCCTTGGAGAGATGCGAATGGTCGGAATGTTTACCCAATGATAGGGTGTCCATTCTGGAGAGACGACCATACGATAAACTACCCAAACTCGTAGAGGGCTGCAATAAAAAAAAACAGAGAAAAGTAATATACATGAATTAGAGACACACATTACTAAATTTGGAATTATATGATTTGTATTTATTTGGGTTACTTATTGAAAATAATTGGAGCTTTCCTCGCAAATCGCACATAATCGAAACGTGTATAAAACAAATCACCATGAATTGTATTGATTTATTTTGATTTGTCGAATGCAACTAGCTGTAGTATAAAGAGATGTGAAAGTGAAAAAAAAAAACAATCTTTTGTTTATTTCCTTAAACATCATCTCTTATCGGTATTGTCTTAGGCCAAAACAACAACTTTAGTGAACCCAAAACAGCGTCAAGAAAAAACGTTGAATTAGATGACTTAATTTTATTTTCCAATAAGGAAGTATAAAAATCAAATACCGTATCTCTTTTTCATTTTGTACATGTTTCGGGTATATAATTTAACTATGCTGATTCCGGGCCACTAATGAATGAATAGTCAAAGATTTTTTTTTTTAGTTAAATTGATTAAGATTAGAAGCGACAGACAGATAAACAATACAACCTATCAACCCCACAATAACTTCAGTTTGAAACGTTCCATAGGTTGACGTCAGTAGTTCTTTCACGAAACAGCTTTCTCCCTTCTTCAAAATGTGTACTGATTAAAGGCCAAACAGGTTACATTTTGTTTCATGTTTAAAAAAAATCTCGAGAATGTTATGGAATCTAGATGATATTGACTAGATAACTTAAGCTAGATGTTAATACTATAAGAAAAATGTTGACTCACCCCTAAAATTTTGGCTGATTCTTCTATATTTATAAACGTTAAGTCGTCCACACCGTGCTTCATGTCTTCATGAGGATCAACCACAAAGCCGGGTACGTGTTGTATGAGTTTTCGGTGTTTTACAAGTGCCGGACCCCAGGCCTGCGTTGGCGTCGTCTGGTACCGAATTTTCTACAAAGACAGAAGTGTATTGACGTAAATAAAACAGGCATGACCGTCAAGTGTTATCAAACGATTGAATATATACGGAGAAATTCAAATGAAAGGAGTAAAGTTACGATGTGATTGGAGAATAGATTTAGGTTTAATCAAAAGCATGTATAAGACGTGCCATTAGCAGATTGGATGTCAGTAGAGTTGCTATTAGCTTGTTTGTTTGTTTGTTTGATTGGTGTTTAGCGTCTTACTCAAGGGTTTTTCACTTTTATGACGACGGATTGTCCACTTCACACTGTACACAGCCTTATTACGGTGGAAACCCGGGAAGAAACTTCGTAACAGTATAGTTGCTATTAGCATATTGGATGTCAGTAGAGTTGCTATTAGCATATTGGATGTCAGCAGAGTTGCTATTAGCAGATTGGATGTCAGTAGAGTTGCTATTAGCATATTGGATGTCAGTAGAGTTGCTATTAGCAGATTGGATGTCAGTAGAGTTGCTATTAGCAGATTGGATGTCAGTAGAGTTGCTATGAGCAGATTTGGTGTCAGTAGAGTCGGTAATAACATGTTGATTGTTATTAGAGTTGCTATAAGCAGATTGGATGTGATATGTCGCACGTCAAGTCCTTTTCTTTTGTTACACACTTCTTGAAAAATGGAAATTCCACAAACTTTTACAATTATTGGTATTATTTGGTCTCCCTAACGATTCGCGGTTGGTTAAACAATTGTGAAAACACAAGCAGCAATACCAAAATGTCCTATATCTTAAAGTATGTTGCCTTCTATGAAATGTTATCCATAGGAATGTTTGCTTGCGTCCAATCTTTCCCTTTTGTATATATAAAATTTTTATATGTGAACATCCATTTGCAAATTATATTTCGTCACATAATGTTTAGATAGGTTGTGTTTAATACATCCTTGCAAAAAATTATCTTTTTAGAAAACAATTTTTCATTTCAAATTCATCTCACCTTCCATATAGTTTCCATATAGTTAACCTTGTTCAGCTTGTATAACATAAACACTGGAATAGGCACCACGGGCAAAAGGGAGAGAATCCAGGCAAACACTTCCGCTCCGATAGGATACACATAATCATCACCATAGAGAGGCTTGGAATAATCAATCCAGGCAAACAAAAGAATTCCCTATGAGGAAGAAAGTACATAAAACATTTCTGATTAACAGATTACATCATAAATGGAAAATCCTCACTGGTCGAGGCAGTAAACAAAAATCAGATGCCAGGCGTCAGATTCGCGTGATTGGCCTACTATTACTCCTGTCTTATGCCGCCTATATTTAAGACATCAATAAATTTGACACATTTTTGTTTCTTTGGCATTTGTATTTCACAGTGTATGTAGTATATCGAGCATAATACCGGGAATCAAGCATCACGAGACAGCTGGTCATAACAATACACACCGAGAAAGTACCATAAGAGCAAATAAAATGAATGAATTCCAAAAGTGTCCTATTCGTTGCCATTTTGCAGTTGACTTATATAGCTGAAGCTTTTGGTGAAAATATAGAATCAGTCGAATTTCTTACGAACAAATCCCAACAATACGTGACAAAACAAAACGGCAAAAAAACACTTAATACATTTTGATATGTATCGTATTTTTTATATAGTTTTGTGAAAAGCATTGTCAAATCACTGAATTAACACTCTATTGTGATCTAAAACCACAATATTGTCTTTAATCAAATGAATTTGATATTGTCTCATTGTATCCAACTTGAATATGAATTCGTCTACTAACACCACATATATATCATTTGTTCAAATAAAATTATTTAATTGTATTTTACGTGCCACTGCAATAAAAACCCTGCATTTAATTGATATGTTATAGGGCCTATATACGAACAGCGTAATCCCGCCATTGAGTACGTCCAGTGAATAAAAGGGGAATGAAAAAAAGATTACCACAATAATGATAGGGCTGAATACTCCCCAACAAAGAACCCAGTAGAAGGAAGGTCGGTGACCAATCATAACGCTGATGTCATCAAGAAATCTCCGCCCACCTGAATGATAGACAGGCGCGTTATGTAAATCAATAAAACATGCATAAATGTCAATATAATGGGAATTTTCGCTGTCATCAAAATAGAAGGGAATCTTATTATTGCAAGCAAACTAAACCATTCGTCAAGCGTTTAAAACCATTATTCACAAATAGAGTTCGAAATGTAAAATATATAACAATTATTGAAGAAATGAGTTACATTGTAAACTTGACTGACCCCTTTCCACAAATTGCAGAAGGTTCTAATATTTCTTTTTTTACAAGTTGTCAAGTGTTATTGTTGTAACACTTGACAACTTGTCACAATAGGAGTTGAGGAATTTTACAAATTAATCTCGGCCAGATGCTTTACAACTCACCGTAAATATATGTAATGGCAAGTGCTTCACACAGACACACTATTGGTAGAGACCACGCCCCTATAAACTGATCCATTATCTGAAGGAGATAGACTCCGCCCTAAACGAAAAGAACATGATTGACAGAAAGTTATGGATCCGGAAGTAACCAATGATTACATTTTTTAATATCAATTTGACGACACATAGGCATTATGTTTTGTAGATATTACTATGGGTAGGATGACATATAGTTCAACAGCTTACCCTTGTTGTAACCGGAAGTCCTAGCAGAAACTCCACCACGCAGATGCCGAATACCATTAAGGTTTTCTTGGGTCGCAAGAATGGCCACTGGTCTATTATTCCTGTCAGAACTGTTTCCACTGTGGTGAACTGTACAGTAAAGAAAACACTTATTAACATGTTGTAGTTTTATTATTTTTTATGATTAATATTTTCCACACACGCCATCTGCGCGTTAGATAAATATTGTACTAGAGCACATTGTCCGGACAAAATTACCAACAAATGATAAAACAGTGAGAAAAAATTTCAAGAGTTGACCCCAAGTATGTATTATTAATAGTCAATGCGTTGACAGAAAATGGTATTGTATTTTCCTTTGTAATAATTATGTGAGTCGTTATCTGTCACCTCTGAAACCATTATATTATGCTTATTGTGATATTTCGAGGAGAAGGCGATTTTACCTGACTGTCCAGCCCCAATGTTATCAGCATAAAGAAGAAGAGGATAGCCCAGACCGTGGGAGCTGGTAAGGAACTGACGGCTTCCGGGTAAACGATGAACGCTAATCCAGGACCTGCAGTCAACAAAGGGAAATAAATATTATCGTGTAACTGAATGTTATTTGAACAGCTTTATTACAAGAGGGGCGTGGTAAGTAATAGACACGAAATACATTAGATAAAAATCAAGATCTCGATTTGACAGGTGTGGCATCCTACAAAATTCAGAATCAGGGTGATGTGATGTAACAACTTACGTTGTGTTTTTTGTAATTTATATTATGATCAGTAAATTATTCACGATAGCAGACATCTGACCAAGGACAAGCAGAATGTATCATAGCCATACTGTCTGAACATCAAATTCTCACCACAGCAAAATATTTCTTTGAGTGTTTCTAATACTGTTGAAGTATATCTATTATACAAGTGAAATAGGCCTACTCTTGAGTATGGTATTAAAAATCAATCAACATATCTGCCAGCAACCAATCAACAAATTAATCAATAAACGACGGAATTATATCTTACCGGATGTGGCCACGTCTTCCACTTTCTGCCCCAATTTTCCTGCCATATGTCCTAAGTAAGCGAATATCACAAACCCCGCAAAGAGACTAGTGGCACAACCACCGATTGAAACTATCAGAGCATCTCTGAAAACAATGTATAAGTAACAGGAGTGACAAGGGCTGGTTTAACCACCATATGAGCACATGTTTATGGCATCAAGGTAAAGGTACAAAACATTATTTAATGTGTTTTTTCTATAGGTCTTATTTCATTTCGGGAAAAAAAGTTTATGGTTTATTATTTTTTGCTTTTTGAATTACATATATTCGGAGGCAACAACTTCTTTTGGTCTTAATCCGGCTCTGTGAGTGAGCTTCAAATTATATCAAAACATATTAAACCTTATTTAGACAGAGGAAAATATACGCAATATTAAGGTAACACATATTAAAACGAAAAGTAGCTCACAAGTATTTTCAAAGATATATGTAACACAAAGCCTTTGGTACCAAAGTCAGTCAGCTACATTAAATAGTTCTTCAATCTTTGTCATAATTATTATTACTAAATCGTTATAGCGACTTGCTCACTTGTTATAACGACTAACTTAAACTGGTAATAACGACAGACTTGCTGGACATAACGAGAAAGTTATAACGACTAACTCTTCATTCTGACTTACTGACTCCCGAAAACAAGCCAGCTATCTCGTAATATCGAAATAAGGTTAAACAAGATACAAAAGACTTCGACATGGGCTTTCCTAATTTGGTGCCACGTCACACCCCTTTTGTCATTTTCAAGCTGACGCAAATGTTTGCTCGCAAAGAATGTGTGTACACAGAAAAACGACTAAAGTTGCACTGTAACTGGCTTCTTCAAAAATGCCTATAGTGGCCTTGACTTAAATACAAAGTGACAAATCAAATGGAGTGCAAACCGTGTAAAACACAAGATCTTCATTACCCCTTCTCTCCATATAGTATACCTGTACTTCAGAAAATAATTCCGTTCTGTATTTCGATTTCGTGAATTGAAGCTCTAGAGAAGTCACGAAAGGTCATTGCAATATTTATCCAATGAAAAGGGACCTATCGATGACGAGTTGGCCAAAATCATCGCTGGGATGTTATGTGAATAGACATTCTAGACCAACCAATGGAACCCCTATAATTGTATGATCTTTGACCAGTCTAATAAATCATTACCGTGAAGCTATTACAGCTGATTCACATGAGATTGGAAGTGATTAATGGTACTACTGGAGACGAGCAGGCGAGTGATTTCTTGTTTCTAATTATTACAAACACCTTGATCGGATTGTGTTTTCAGATCTACCTCCTCGCATACAAATACCCCTGTCCTATCCAAACACCATAGACTAGCCAATAACGAGTCCATACACATTGAACATTATAAAATACTGGATTACCTGATGGTATTGTTGTGAAACCTGTTATAACTAGCTAGAGCGAGAAGTCCTCCCCAGCCCATCCCCATTGAGTAGAATATCTGGTTAGCCGCGTACCTCCATACCTTTTCAAAAGAAATGTATAACAGTACAATTATAATGAAATATTATGTTGTCAACAGCAACCATAAAGTTTATAGTGGCATTTATAGAAATCAGGAGCACATTAAATGTACATAAAGATAATCCAAGATTTAAAACTATTTTTTTTAAGAGAAAATATATGTACATTTTCTTGTAGCCAAACGTTTCATTTGCGATGAGCTGCTAAATAAATCTATAATAATGCATAAGCTTATGTTGATAGCTCGCTTATCTTCTTTAGCTTTCGTGGATTAAAAGCTTTGATCGTATCCTCACATTAATTTCACTAAGATATTCGATTAATAATGTCAGCAACAATACAACTGATAAGGATACAACGTCTGCTTACATTTGCATCTGCTAATCTCTCAAACTTGGGGATTATGTAGAATTTGATTCCTTCTATGGCATTGTCCAAGGTAAGACCACGGATTAGCAATATCAACAAGACAACATACGGAAACAAAGCTGTGAAATACACCACCTAGCAGAAAGAAAACACAGCATTACACCTTTAACTTATGAACTTGTTAGTTGCTACAGCAGTACAAAGCAATATAAGTACGAGGTTTGACTATTGATTTACTCCAAATTTAAGCCGATTTTCTTGTTTTTACCTTTCTCACTTGAGGAACATTCTTTTTCTAGCAGAGTGAAAGGGCTGCTATGCGTACTCTTGAGCACGGCGTTAGACATCAACTAAGAATCAAATCAGCCCGGATAGTATATAATCTTATAGTTTTTAACCAAACACAACATTCCAATTAACACTGATGAGGTCGATGTAATTTTGTTTAAAAAATTGGCAGCTTTTATAGTCAAACAAATAAAGTACAAAAAATTTCAGTTGCGAATTAAATTACTGTATTGTACAAATATATACTGAAATTTAAATGTTTAAATTCATATTTATAATAAGTTCTCAGATACGCAGATAGTGTTGATCACGCACCTTGCCAGTAGTTTTAATTCCTTTCATGAGGCAGAGGAAGCAGATAACCCAGGCTAGAAGAAGATTGAGAACTAGGGCCCATTGAGGAGCGCCCAGATCATCTATACCGTCACTTCTGTGTAACACATAATTACTACAACAACAATAAAGTCAAATAATCCACTGGTCAGAACCATGACTGGAAGACAATTTACCTTCAGTTCAAACACAATTTAGGCCTACTTTAATTTAATATAATTATATAAATAAAATGGAAAATATTCATTTTACGAGAGAAATGTTTATAATAGTTTGCACTGATTTATAGTGTTCAAAAGTCCTGCAGTGATTTAAAGCTGCGACATATTTTCCTCATTCTGTACATAATTATCGCAAGCATACAGATTGATACACTCGAGAATTCAGCAGTCATGACTTAACCTATGATAATGTACCCTTATCTTAGATCCCGGTGTCGTCAATGCAGTCTTACGCTTTATTGACTGACTACCTTATCCCAATAGTTGCATTTGCGAGGTTTCTCCACAAGAGGGCCTCTTTTGGCTCTCTATCTGATTTCAACGAGATTTGAATAGTAGTGCCACCCCTTCCCCGTACCCCCCC
>JARFOD010123995.1:0-46716 GCA_031763545.1 Mopalia muscosa
CCCCACCTTAGGCTTCATTACGGTCCTGAATAGAGACCATAGGGTATCTAGCGATGGTGGCACCACAATGATACAAACATTAACATCATTTTCCATTTTCAGGTATTGTTTTATTTAAAAAAAACAAAATTTGATTTGAATAACATATAAAATAAATTTAAAAAAAAAAAACCAGCTTAGGCTTCATTACGGTCCTGAATAGAGACCAGAGGTATCAAGAGATGGTGGCACCACAATGATACAAACATAAACATCATTTTCCATTTTCAGGTATTGTTTTATTTAAAAAAAACAAAATTTGATTTGAATAACATATAAAATAAATAAAAAAAAAAACCAGCTTAGGCTTCATTACGGTCCTGAATAGAGACCATAGCATAAGTTAAGCACCATTACAAAATGTGATGCGTGACACACCCAGTTGGACAGGTAAGGAAGTATACATTGTAAACTATTTGTTATCTCAGACATGATACCAGTGTACTGTGGGCTTTGGGGAAAACGCTGACCAAAAGACACAATTCTCATAAAACAGTATTAAATATTGTGATGGACATCAATATCTCGTCGGCTCCTAACATAACATATATGGAAACCCGACCATACCACCTCGCTCCGTGAAGTTATAAAGCCGGGAATCGCTAGATGGCCTCATGTAAACAAGCGGGTACGTTGTATTGGGGACACAATGGTCAGTTACCAGGGGATTCTTTTCACCACGCTGGCTAAGGACCGGTTTAAGTCCACGGCGCCTATGGTTTATTAAGTCTTAGCTCTTGTAGTGGGTGATGATTGAAGGCATATGTAGAATGTTATCCTAGCTAAGCGGGCACTTCAACGATGCAACTTTAAGGGCGACTATAGGTACCATGATTGATGAAGAGCGTTTAAATGTTTCCTTGCTCTGTGTCCTTTGCCTGGCCCCTTCATCTGGGGTGTTCCCCACTCAAACCAAACTTACAACATTTCCAATTTGGAACAGATTGCACAAGTCCTTTAAAAACTGGTTTCTCTTCTCATGCCGCATAACCCTTCATCCAGCTAAACAAAACGAGACCAAGGAATGTCGTTTTTATAAACGCCATCACTGAGTAATTTGCGATTTTCCGTCTTTATATAAAGTATGCAGAATAAAGTTCATTACGAACTAATCTATAACTAATGTAGTTTGACATACAAATTGTGATTTTATTTGTCTTTTTTAAGCCATCAACGGAATTTTTCCGGCCACTTTTGAGAGTCTGGGAAGGTTTTAGCGGAGTTTCTTCGTTGCTTTTAAGCAACCACCGGTAATGCGAAATCAGTTCTACGTTTTCTAAGCAATTAAACATGCAAGCAACCATCCAATCAGCGAGCCAGCCCACCAACCAACCAACCAACCAACCAACCAACCGACCGACCATTTTTATGACACAATTCTTAGTTTCGTTTCTTGTTGTCAATCAACACTAGAATTTGTATTTAATGGAAAATTTGATTTTTTAAAATAAATTTGTGATTATTTGTAAGCCTTTAACATTGAATAGGCTGTAACGCTTAATATGGCGATACTGAAATTCCTGTATCGCGTTAAAGCCTTCAAACCTCGAAAATTTGCATCGATTAGGATATAACAAAATCAGTTTTTGTTACAAAATACCTGTCCATGTTTACAGTTTAAAGGTTTTATAACTTCACTCGTTGACTCGTTTAATTTGGAAGCTTAATATCTATGCACCAAAACCCCTGTTAGGAAATGTATCAGCCAAAATCAACAAGGCATTTATTTTCTTTGACACACTATACTTTTATGGACATATATTATGGTTGAAGTTGACATTTTTTATCGTTTACATTTCGGCTCGTTCCCGATCAAAGCATATGAAAACCACTTCGGTGACATTTTGGCGAACTAATTGTAGGTAATTAAACCTAAACATCGTTCACATCTATTGAAAGTTTAATGACTCGCAATCCCTTTGAAACAGTGAAGATTTATGTCTATTTTTGTTCACGGCGTGTTGGGTCTCCGGAGTTGAGACCCACGAAAAGGATCTCATCTCATAAGTGTAACATTTTAACGAATTTGTCATATGTTTTAAATTTATGGACATTTGTTGGAGACATTCCTTTCTTGTACACGGTGTAGACCATAGCTTAACGCTTGCGGTCTTATTGGACACCTTGGTCAATTGTCAGAACACCCATTGGATTAAGTCTCTTATGCAGAAGACTATAAATCGGTACCATCTATACTTCTCTCTTCATTTATTTAAAATATATATATATGCCAGAACCAGACTTTCGGAGCTCACTTTGCCATGAGCCTCTGAAGCTCAGTCGGTAGAGTGTTGGGCCTGTAACCCAAAGGTCCCGGGTTCGAATCCAGATGGAGGCAAGCAAATATTTCTCTCTTGATTTATTTAAAATATATTTTGTCGAAATATATGTGCATTGGATGAAAATCCAATTATTATTTCAGAAAATATTGCAAAATGAGTAAAAGTCAACAGAAAAAAATGGACCCCATTGTTCATGGTATATTTCTCGAAATGCAATCAGAAATAGATTGAATAAATAAATCTACCGAGTAGAATAGTCCTTGAACTAGTAAACGGTGTCTCATTTAAAAGTTTTTGTTTTTATTAGAACAATCCCAGTGGATTTTTGTGTCTATCCCGCCTTGGAAAGTTCTATAAAAATGTAAAATACAACTTTCAAAAAGTATTTAAAAAACCAAGAGGAATTTCTAAGAAATGAAGCACCGTTTACTAGCTCATTACAATGGTACAAATGAATAGTTTCTTACATGAAAAGTTTTCTAGAATTACACCCTGGGAGACGTAGTCTGCTTAAAACTGCCTTTTCACCGACATATAGTTTGAATACCTATAACTTTAATCTAGGCGATAAAAAAAATAGGTTCATTTTGAGCCTAGCAAGACCTTATCATGGTTATAATACAGTGCCTCTGTCGCTGTTAAGGTATCTGAGTAGTGATACGTCGTATAGAATAATGTATAAAACATGAACAAAATAATCTCGGATAGTTTGCATTTTTCTAATACATTTATTAGGATTGTAGAATGCGATTTATCAATTTTCAAAAAAAAAAAAAAAAATGTCGGCTGCCTTCAGTTGAACGTCCAGTCTATGTCGGATTATTAGGGTATCTCTAAAGATAGCCGTTCATCGCCTCTGTTTATTAGTTTTGTCAGCTACACTTTACTATCACGTTCATTAGTTCTCAAATACTGGCCGGACATGACATTGCATTCACGCTACGTGCCAAATAAGATAGGTTCAGATGGCTCCAGGACATCAAGCGTCGTCAGCATCCTCTTGTAATTGTTTCATTCGTGCCCACAAAACGATTCCGACACCCAAGAATGGCAAAACCTTAACTTCTCACTTGTCTTATCTGCCGAGTCAACCCTCTTTAGCTTGGCCTTAGTTTTAAAGATGTAAAGCTAAATCCCCAGAGTTACATTCGGAGAGCGATGACTTCTTAAAGGGAACCCGGAATATACCCCGAATGTATACATGCAAGGCTCACTGAATAGACTTACAAATCGTCCTGTCAAATACAAGGGAAGGGAAGTCGCTTAACATCAGTTTTACATTTAATTGTAATGGATTTTAAACATTCGATAATCGGATATAGTTTTTTTGATATTCAGCATTATAGCATCTTTATTGTTTCTATTTGTTCATTTAAGCAAAGGGGACGGTCGACATGTAACAAACTGAACACGTTAAAAGCAGGCACAACAAATGCGGTTGAAATACAATTTGTTATATTATTTGGCTTTTCTACTATTTTAAAATCTTTTCTCTCATGGTTTAATAATAAATGTTTCCTTCTAATAGTCGGCTTGCTCTTCTTATTCTAACAACAGTTGTATTTTACTATTCGAAAATGTATCCGAACATTTGTGGGGTATTCAGTGTTACTCTCGCATCCTTTATAAAGCGAGTACAGTGATAGATTAGCGTACGAATTCGTTTTGTTTTACCAGCGTGTTTCTGTTGTTTTCTATTTCTAACTTCAACCGTATAGGTCTTCTCTGGCACCGTGAGGGGTCTACTCCGTCCCAAACGTGCTTAAATAGAGAAGGGATGCTGGGTTTAGAACTCTAGATTGTCCTGTCAAACTGTGGTAATTTTTTCGCCTTGTAAAAACATATCGCCTGCCGAGTTAATGAGCGCATGCCTGAATCGTCTTCCAGTATTTCGTGCTTTAAGATGGGTTCACGATTTAAGCGGAGTTTATAACTAGAAAGCTCGTTTGGACTTTAACTCGGTTCGTTGCTTTTGACGACATAAGGTTAGCCTATGGTCTATATATCATGGTAGTCTGCTATTTATGAATTAGCTATCCCTTAGCTAAAAAGAAATCAGATTTGTAAAACGCGCGGTTCGTCCGACAGTTTCCAACATTCTCCAATTAAACATGACAGCTTCACAGCCGGGAACGACGCCGAAGATCCCCTCGTTAATTCCCATATAATCTAGAACCGCATTCTTTTAGTAACTGGAACGAATATGAGAAATAAAACGCGAAACTTTTCATTCTCTCTTCAAATCTGTCAGGTATATAACCAAACAAAATCATTAAGGGTCAAAATTAAAAGATTTTTTTTTACTTCGGCATGAAAATCGTTGCTATCCTCTTCCTCACCACCATCCTATGCTCCTAAAATTTAGACAACAGGGCGACGACATCATTTAGCTTGGTATGCGCAATACGTTTCTAACGCTTCATAATGTATTTGAGCACCAAATCGTACACCATCCCCAACTCTCTTCTTGTTGTCCTTATAACAGATATAACAGAGCCGTCTGTTTAATAATTCGACATAAGATGTAAACTATATGGTTGTTAATTTGTTCAGTATTAACATAGAAGATAACAACATGTGACCATTTAAAAATTTGTATTCAATGGGTGTGTTTAAAAAAAAAATCAATACTTGGATATTTCCTGTTTTCAAAAACCATGCGTATAGAAAGGACTATTTAATTCTTGCCATATTTAGTAGTGACTTTGTTGTAATTCAAGGGTATTCCAGTCCCAGTAAATAAGAGTCCTTCTTCTCATTAAAATAAAATAACTGGTGTTTTTAAAAAACATTTTGCGCCTCCAAATCTTTCTGCAAAAGCTTCAAAAGCATACTTCTCGACACCAATGCTTCGAAATTCTAGTTAGGACTCGCTACAGGCGTGAAATTCTTCTTAAAACATATAATATGAGATACAATCGTAATTTCTTTGAAAGTTAGGACATTTGATAAGATCTAAGTTATTATGTAACCTTTCGCGAGTGACATTAAAGGGTTTGGCTTATACAAGGCACACGTTACGAGTTACATACTGTGTCAAGAACAGCGGGCAATTGCCAACTTACATTTAATAGACCATTAACAGCCTCAGATCAGCCATGTTAAGTCAAGCCACCATATACTCGCTTCTGTACCGTTCGGGTTATCAAATATACGATAAAACATTAACGGGATTTCAGTTATCTTCCAGTAAGGATAGAATTAACTTCACATCTGTTAGCTATCAATATGTATTGCAGATTATTATAATTATCGTTTGTTGTTGTCATAGGAGCGCGAGCTCAACCAATGGGACGTCATTATCGACTGGGCCTTGTCGTCACTTCCGGGTTCGGGATAAGTTTATAATAAAGTCATTTTTTTTTAAATATAATCAATGTATGTATATAGTGAACGAATAATGAATGAACTTGCAAAATGAGATAATCTAGATCATTTACAGTTCCTCAACTTGTCCAGAGGAAAACCAAAAAGTTGTCCGCAATTATCTTGATTATCTGACATCCATCCTGACAACACATAAACTGCTTTCTTACCCAATCATCTGTATGAAGGGACAGCCTCACTCAACTGATCGGTTATCCGCAACAAACATTGCTCACCATATTGACGGATACTAGTAGAAACAGCCCCCAAACGCACTCTGACAACAGCTTCAAAATCATTCGTAATCATTATAAAGTTATTATGTCAAAATTTGGAAAAGGTGTCTTATATAGCAAGCTAAATACAGTTTAATTTTATCACCAAATTTCACGAATATTTATTTAGTGTTCATCGCAGATGGTCACCCATCATTATCTCGAAATGATGCTAAATATCAACATGGAGACCATTTTCGAAAATTCATACTTATCTCGCACAATAATGTTCATTTCCCATGCTAGAACAACTGTCGTTAATTGATGGCTAGTACAGGAGTTCGGCAATCATTTCGAAACTTGTTAATCAATAGGCCAAATTAACTTATATTTAAAATAATTAACATTTGCCACATCTAATTTAATAGATACGATATGTTTTAAATCATCATTTTTCATAACTGGTTTATACATCAGATATATGTTTAGGTGATGCTGTCTTTGGGAAATATTATACAAGTTTATTATCACATAAGTAAGGGACTAAATAACCACTGTATTTGCTTTATTGCAACAGGGAAAGAAAGATTAATCTGTACGTACTTCAGAAAGTTACAGGTTTGCAGATAAACTCAATTTTCATTAGTCATAATGTGGTTTATTATAGCATTTGACATACTTGTTTGTAAAATTCGACAATGCGATGACAGAATAATCGTGTTCTATGAACGGCTGAATAAAACCATATGTCCCATGAGCTATATGTTAAGTGTTTGTCGACTTGCAGAATAACCCGGACTTGACAGTCCTTATATTCCAGCCGTCATAATACGTAAGATGCGGGAGTATGGCTTGCATTAAGAGGGCTTAAGGCATCAGACAACGCTTTGGAAGGGCTTGTAGGCCTTATATTCCAAGATATGAAGGTTGTCAATTTTAATCTAAAATGAACGTAAGTGTTTAGACTGTTACGGTTTTAATGTCGGTGTATGGAGACTGTTAAGAGTTACAATAATAAGTTTTTGTGTCAGTGCTGAGGGCATGTGTACTTCATAGCCAACGGTGGACAGTGTTTGGGGTTGTATTTGATTTATTTTTGTTAACGTAATTAGCAACTGTTTCCAAAAGAATCATTGGTTGATCTATAAAATGTTTATTCCGTTGCTATGAGTATTATTGTGGCGACCGTCGAAGTACCATTGCTTGTCTCAAAGTTGCATAAAGATGGACTTAATATGTGAGCCTCGATATCGACATAAACTTCCGTATATGACTATATCTTTAGCCTATAGATGTACAGGCCTGTGAATGGTATCCGAGTAGAGGAAACTACTCAATTCTTGATACACTGATATCCAGTTACCATTCCGCTTGATGCCGTCAGTGTCGATTGGACCGGCCTGATAACACATAAACCAGACAGAGCAAAGAAATCATCGTGTTTAACAGACCACAAACTGAGAAGTACAAACTGTTTTCACAAATCAACACTTCCCTCTCGAAGCAATTTATCATCTTGTAGAAAAACCATCTTGATAAGTTGTTAACGCTTTGTTTTGATGGTTTTCTATATTTCTGTAGACGGTTTGTGCAAAAGACAAACAAAGCAACCACTGCTGTATCCTTATTTTGTTATAATGAAAATAGTTGAAACTGGATGTAATGATTATGCCGATTGCATTTGTATTGCCTCTATTCATGTTCTTTTCTTATGAGTGCCCGTTTTTGTCTTTGCTTGTTGCCAGTGACGTCGAAGGTGGTTTCCGACATCCATTGGACTGACATAGGTGTATTTATGACATAACCTTTCGTACGGATTTAAACACTCATAATCAATCAAAGAGTTCGCTTATTAGCTTTTGCAATTTAACCAGATTCTCGATAAAATCGAAATGCTGTTGGGAAATATGTGGAAGCGTGCTTTGGAAAACCCGCACACAAGCATTTATTATGGACACAGTTAAAAGGGAGAGCTGGTGGCTATATGACACGTAATTTAATTCTTAATATTCTTGATGTTTACGTTGTTTGCAACATTTTAACTGACGGAGACTATCAACTTCTATAATTTTTGTAATCAAATATCCAGTAAATTACGAAATAGCCAAATTGAAGTACATGTCGCATTTACTACCGTAAGCGTTTATACATCAGTCGATTCGAACTTGCTCTGCTAGTCAGAAACCAGAGTTAATACCAGTAAAATAAGGCATCTGAAATGTTCTTTCGCTGCAATAAAAATATATTAAAGTAAAACATAATAACATATTCTGAAGTAAGTATATCTATCGAAACAATTGTGCATCTGTATAGGCCCTGTCATTTATATATTGACAGCCTTTTTCAATTATAAATACTGACACTGCGAGGAGTTGCTAGTTAAGGTAATGTATTGTGGTAGACAGTTTTGTTGTTCGAGTAGCTTTTACATCCTGCATTGTTATATCATCACTTTGATAGTGTTTCATCAACATGCCGTCAGCCAGTTCAATCCCAAGACAGGGCAATGTGAAGACAGGACAATGACAAGACAATAACAAGACAGGCCAATGACAAGACTGGGCAATATCAAGACTGGACAATGACAAGACTGGATGATGACAATACAGGACAATGACAAGACAGGCCAATGACAAGACTGGACAATGCCAAGACTGGAAAATGGCAAGACAAGACAATAACAAGCCATTACAATGACAAGACGAGGCAATGACAATACTGGACCATGACAAGACAATGACATGACGGGACAATAATGACCAGACTGGACAATGGCAAGACAGGACAAGGACAAGACAAGACAATGTCAAGACAAGACAATGTCAAGACGGAACTATCACAACACGCAAAGCAAAGACTCCACAACAGGTGAGCTTCCTGTTGCCAGTAATATCTGGGAGCACTGTGGCATCAAACAGCTCCCTCCGATCGTCCACATATCAAAATTTGAAATAGACTTATTCTAATCGACCTATGGCTTTATGCAGAATAATAAGTACATTGGTGGACATTTTCATGAACTCTGTTGTAAGAAAGAGTTAATCCGGTACATAAGATGCTTCTAGTCTGAAATCAAGATAAAACGTCATAATGCTTTTAACCAGAAAATTAATAATTTATTGAAAAATGAAAACGATGTACAAATTTGGCAATTTTGCTAAAATATAGTGTAATTCTGTTCAAGCACACACATAAAATATAGCAGAGGACATTTACTTCAGTGAAAACAGGGACACACAGTTATTACCATAAAAAATCTTCAATGAATATTTACAACAGAGAATCTGTGCAGCATTGGAGTTAAAGGTTTATCAAATGTGTTTTATATTAACAAACAAGTGATGCGTCTAAATTCTCCAATGGCTATTTACATAATTTCCGCAGCACTTATGCACAAAACCAACGTACGGCGCTTTGTCTTTGTTGTAACATTATTGTCTTTCTCCAGCCTTTAAGAATAAATATAAACTTAGAAATGTAAATCTATGGCCATAGACAAATGTCTGCAACTCAAATCCGTGAGGCGAAGAGATTAGAACTCGTGCACGAACTGTTCGGTGTATTTCTGTGTTTGGCAACAGCGTGGATTGTAGTTGTCTTTGGCGTATCATGATCAACCATTGCTAATGTTCTCAGTTAATCTAAAAAACATTTTTTTAATGTATTTTGCCTTTAGACAAAAATACCCATAAGGACACCGAGTTGTGTAACCGGGTGTACTATCATCTGTTCAAGGCATAAAAACGTCCATTGAAAAAACGAAACTATTCATTATTTGCATAACTGAAACAGTGCAGGGATTTAAATGTCAGATTTCCCAGCTGTCCTTCGTGTAAGATGCACCAAATCGCCTCTTCACAATGGTCTTTCGTTCACTGACAGGTTGTTTAACAAATTACTTGTACTTGAGGGACTTATGCTCTCTACGATCAATGACAGACAATCAAGACTCGATACACCTGGCGACATCTGGTCATAACCTGAAGGGAAGAAAATACCGTTATTAACATACCGATAAAAACGCCAGCATTCATTGATTAACAGCATAAATAATGCAATAAGCATTATATATTGAATAAATGAAGAGAGAAACATTTGCCTGCCTCCACCGGGATGCGAACCACGGACCTTTTGAGTTTACGGCAGAATATATATAAAATATATTTTGAGATGTGTTGAAACGTTCGAGTTATTGTTTAATTCTAAATAGTTTATTCGTTTTATTTAATTATATTTTATTGTTGGTGCTTCGGTGGTTAGAGAAAGCTTGCATTTACGAGTATATCTTCTTTCAACGTTTAGTCATATTCCCAAACAAGCAGCCAATCAGAAAGCCGTTTACACATTAAAGTCGACAGCAAACAAGAGTGGCGCCACTGGCAACTGACTGGACTCATTAATGGGACTAAGAAAACTCCAATCTGATTGGGTGCGGTAAAGAGAGAAAGTTTGTGCTGTGTACTCTATCTAAGACAAGGTAAGGACGGAAGAGAGGCTTAGTGCGACAAATCTTCTTTTCCGCCTTGCCTCTTGAAGATGCGTTCAGTAAACGACAGACACATTTTAATGCATAACCGATATCTAACAGTTTAGCCGTTGGCTACCATAAATAAGATTGACGTGTTTTCCGATGACCAAACACAACGTAACCCTCAATGCTAAAGTGACGATTTCATGTTAACGTATACAGAGATCGATATAACCCCATTCGTCAACACAGGTACATTCTAGGTGAGGCACCGATGAAAAATGTGTGCGATTGCAGAACAAGTGGTTCGTTGACATTGGAAATGGAAACGATACAGAAAATATGCACCATTAATCTAAAACGTCCCAGTCAAAGAGAGAAAACAAATATCAGTGAATTCGTGGAGAGTTACAAGTTTCTTCGCATTCCACGGTGCTTTTTACGTGCTGCCAATTCCCCTGCACTGTCTAATTGAGAACATCGGTGACTATCTCAAATAAACGCACCTTTCCAAACATCGTAACAGATGGTCGTGCTGTGATCACCCCAGGCCCACTTCCCGGTAAAAACGTTTCCTCTAAGGGCAAGCCACTACAAAAGGTTTTCTTTTCATATCACCTATCTAATTCCAAAGACCGTTAATCGGCTTCAGATACAATACTCTATGCGATCGGTAAAGTCAGGAGCTAAATAAGCAAAGTTTGATACGAAGAAAATCCGCATGCGTTGTGTGGTCGAGCTATGAAGTGCAAGAGAGCATGAGAAATGGATGTCTTGAAATGGACACGTGTTCTTCGTGCAAAGGTCAAAGTGCAAGGACCACTCGTAGGATGTCTGGAGAACATCTCGCTAACATCTGCACACAATAAATGATCAACCAATAAAACAACGTTTCATACAGACATGTGTTTGTCTTTGGATTTACTACGTATTAATTTTAACTATCCCTTGTGTCAATTGGGCATCAACAAAATTTCAATAAAATACAGTCTGCGTGTGCTGTGGCGCAGCCGTTGGACTGCGAAACCCCCTTCCGTGTCTGCTTTGAAGTCGAGGCCGAGTTTCATTGGTCACAATAACACGAAATGTCTCTATGACTGGCGAGATAGCGAGGTGGTTTTCGCGAGGTTTATCTTATGTTTTTTTTTATAAATTATCCCAAAGCAAAGTTGTCATATAACTGAAGTTCCCTTCATGACGGAAGACGTCTTGAACCAAACAAAACAAACCAACTAAATACATGTATTAATGGTCGAATGCAGCCAACTACGTTCGAATAATGCCGATTGTGTGAAATACCTCTAGATCAAATATTGCTGTTTTATTAATATATGAATCGGCGATATCAATCTAAAATTGCGGTGGTTAAAATACTTCCCTTAATATTACCCTTATAAAAAAAAACTTGCTGTATTTTAATAGCAAGTCGTCTTTAAATGTAAGAATAAGCACTTCATATTGATATTAATACGACTGCTAATTTAGTCCTGGCACTGCGTTAAACATATACAGATTAAACAGAAGTTTATTATTCAGAACTCACCTGCGTTTTGTTGGATATTATTGGGATCCCCCACGTGATGTAACTTCTCCGTGTAATAATGAGGACTGTTCACTGTCTGAAAAATACAAATTAAATTGAAAAAATTTAATCAAAAAAATGACGTTAAACAGGGAGATTTGTTTAGTAAATTATGCCAATTAAAAATGAACAGTAGGTAATTAAATTCACAACAAATTCCCCCTCACAGCGCTTTAAATTAAAGCCTGAATTAGATAAGTTAGCTAAATATATAATTTAATTCGCTATTTGGCTGCTTCGCATTATTTTCAGGACTAATGTAAGAAGCTAAACATGTATGTATGGGCTGGTCGTAACTAAAGCATACGAGCCAGGTATACTAAGCTTTACAATTTCAAAATTTCTTCAGAAACATCGAAATCTATTGATATAAAAGCCAACTAACACAAAATAATAAATCTTATATATAGCATATTTTTGTGTAAAAACAATCACGTTTTTTTCATTCTTCATTTATACAAAAATATATGTATGTGAAAATTAAGGTCGTAAAAATGATAATCCTAATAGAAATTATATTAAATATATGATAGTCTTTCATTGCAATGGTATAGTAAATATAATATCAATTTATGGGAATATGTCATACTTGATTGCTGATAACTGAATTCACACAATTGGTCAACACGTGTATGCCAAATCAAATTATTGCGTTCCATCTACTTCCGTTCGACAACTTTAAAAGAGATGTAAATCTCGACTTTGTAATATGAAATACTTTTAAATGTCGCAAAAACGTATTTCAACAATTGCCATTTCACAGGGATAACCATATACGTGTATGTGCTCTTTAATGTCTTCTACATTTATTTCTTCTAATCTCGTATGTAAAATGTATTTTAGCAGTATAAATATAGACAACGAGAAAGCGTTCATCAATATAATCAAATGTATACTTTGTGTGTTGTTAATGCCAAGAAAACGAAAATACTGTTCATGACAGCAAAGACGTCAAATGCCTCCAGTAAAAAATATATCTCAGGTGACTAACCTAACTTATAGGCCCGCCCTCTATAGTAATATGGGCGGAGCTACTAGCTAAGTGCTACCACGCCCTATACCTGTGAACAGGAAAGGAGTTTATTAAAAATATCAATCTGTGGAGAAATGTGGCAGCGGAATGCTTGCACCAATTACTAGGACAGCGCTGGTTATTACACCCAGACTTGAAAAATAAGGGAGGAATTTAAATAATCACAGATGTGGGAGAAATGGGCTACTCAGTTCCACATGTGTCGGCTGAAAACGACATCTTTTCTCGCCTTCCTTTTCGTAAACGGATGGGACTGAGTGCAGTGCAATTAAAACAGAATAACACATTCAACAAATGTGCGATGTCTTAATTTTTTAAATCTATCCTTAGAACTATTTATAACGGTATTTGATGAGCGGAACATCTTCCTCTTGAAGTGATTATTCGGCACTTACTGTACCCAAATGCCCTAGCAAAATTCCATCAAGTTCAATTAAATTCACGTCAGGCGTTAGATATAGAACTTGTGGTATGTCTACTTTTTTTTTATAAATGTTGATTCGTCAATTGGATTAGTCCGTCATATGTTGTTTTCCGTCACATGTTTTAATCTAAGGCGAATGTGAAACTACCTATTGTGTTTTCACTTTATCGCAAACTGCAGATTTTCTAAATTTTCGAAAACAGAATAAAAGCTTTTGTAGTTACGATTAGGGAATATATGACAGTTTTACAATGCAGCATGTTTGTGACATAACTGGATTGTAAAGAAAACAATGTATTTCCATGCCTATACGGATTATTACTGATGTTTATTGGGTTTGCGCTGGCACATGACCTTACTGACCTCTATCGCGTGCAAATTTGCACCAATACTTTGGCAGGAAATTATGTCAATTACTTTCAGACGATGTCTATTACAGACTGGATATTGACAGGTGTCAAGCTCCCATTAACCTGAAGGAAGACATTTCAGGTTAATCGACAAGCGATTTACAAGTGTTGTCAGCTTTACCTCGTTATCTTTTTACAAAGTCAGAGGTTCTTAAAAACTACGAAAACAATTTCAACAAAAAATATTTCCCTAACTAATACTTGAATTAGTTAATGCGGAAAAAACATATTTGCACGTAATTCATCGGTGCTTGAGCGTTGATTGTTTTAATCTTGAGAGACATACATGTAAAGATAGGCGAAAAAAGTGCACGAGGGTCTTTTTTTCGCAGAAAAGAAAATAAGATCTAGTCCAGAAATGGGAATTAGATATTTTCACCGCAGATATTAATTGTAGTCACCATATAGAGGCTTGCTTTGAATATTAATCTTCACTTACATACAACCACATAAAATTAATTGTCAAAAAATGAAAACAAAATCAAAAAGCAAACAAAAAAACAACAATTCACGAATACCGCTTATTTGTCTCAAGGCCTAATTTGCATTGAAACGTGCCTTAATGTCACTTTTCAAAAACATTAATTTGACCAGAAATGTACAAGTTTTATGAAAGTGACATGCTACGTAGGTTGCCATGACATTCCGTCGTGGTCAGACGCTTGTCGATTTCTTCATCTCCGCTTTGACATTCGTATATGAAAATAACCTTTATTTCTTTGACGCACTATCTCGGAAAATAATCAAGCGGAGAAAGGAATGAGAGAAACAGATGGATTGTAGTGTGTTTGGGGGCATGGGAGAGTGAGTTGAGTTTTACCAATCATTTATTACCAGTGACCGTATCATGTTGTCAACGGTTCGTCCTTAAGCGCTGACAGTTTTCTTCGTTAAAGCCATCCTCTTAACTTATGGACTTGAGAAGACCATATAGTGTGTGATGTATGGGGGGACTTGACATCGCTGATAGCTCAAACATTTTACCATGTCTTCAGTTACACCAAGACATCATTTATCTTGCTGAGAAAATCGATTCTAAGACTTCTTAAGACAATGTAATACAGTGTATACATAGGCATATTATAATTTATCCCTTCAAAGTGGTCACATGATGAAACACTTGGGAAAGTCATTAACACTCCAGTAAAGTTGACCATTTAAATGAGCGTGAAGTAGACTTCAAATCCGAGACCCTTTGAAAAGTCAAGAACTTCCCAAGTTCTATGTGAATCGTAATTGACTTAGTCTTCAAATCTAGACACGGCCCTGTATACAATTCCCCCAACTTAGACTAAAGTTCCGAAAAAAGAGGTTTCTTCGTTAACGAGAAATTCTATCGTTTGTATGTTTCGTGTAAACATTACCAAAAGATAAATACAAAACACAATTATTCCTTTCCTTATTTTACTGTCTCCTGTCATGTTGTGGATAACGATTCACACATTTTGTGTTATTTGGTATACGAACCACTATTTAAAGCAAATTTGAATCGAAATATTTTTTAGGATATAATTGAATGTAATTTTATTGTCTGAAAAAAAGTCAGTATTTAACTCTGATCCATTTGAAAATAATTGATTTGTATTTTATATATAAAAAAAGTTGACCCTGTATACAATTTCTCAATTTGTAGTTAATAAAAAATTTATAGTAGTTATTAAAAAAATTAATATACTATATAGTCTGGTTTGTTAAATGATATAGGCCTAAATAACAGCCTAGAGGCAATTGTGCTATATCCCCTCTGAGAGCCTCATGACTGAGGTCTCACAACAGTCGTTAATTTTCATGGCAGTTTGGAAATAAACACGTGGTCACAGAACTGTTTTTGAAGTAAGTTTTCATTCCTGCCCACAATATAATGACAGACATCGTTGTTAACATGCAAACATTTCAAAACTCGTTTTTACTCAATTGACTCGTGTTTATTAGTGATAGATGTTACGAAGGTCCGTTAATGATGTCCGTTTCTGATGCCTGTTCGTTGATATTGATATATAACTGATGTGTGTATCAATGATGTACGTTATATATGCACGTCATCTGTACGTTTATTACTGATAGTTTGGTACCTGAAGTTCGTTACTTAGATCGTTTCTGATGTACCTTATTGCAGGATGCCCGTAAGTGATCTTTATATTGATGATTATAGACCTGAAGTTCTTTACTGAAAACCCTTTTGAAGGTGCCTCAATGATAGCCGGTAATGATATAGCTCAGTCGGTGGAGTGTTGGGCCTGTAAGCTCCTGAGTTTGCATCCGAGACATTTTTCTCTCTTCATTTATTCATTAAAGACAGCATACAATTCTTGATATATTTCATAACGCATTTCAATATGTGCTAGTCCTTAAATAACGCCCTCTGACTAAAGGCAGTCTGTTTGAAGAGTAGTAATGCTGTCTTTACTTAGCACTGGATTAAAATTAACATTCCAACATTTTGAAAATGCTTCACATCTTGGTTGTGCTTTTGTCAATAATGGTTGGAATACACAGCGTACACACCAATCAACCAATCAATCAATCAATCAATCAATCAACCAATCAATCAATCAATCAATCAATCAACCAATCAATCAATCAATCAATAAAAAAAATCAATCAATTAATCAATCAAACAATCAATTAATCAATCAATCAATCAATCAATCAATCAATCAATCAATCAATCAATCAATCAAACAAACAAGCAAGCAAGCAATCAAGCAACCAAGCAACCAAGCAATCAATCCATCAATCAATCAATCTTATTAAATAACTGTTACGCTCATGGAGATATTTGATTTGTCTCGAGCTAATGCAATGTTCAAGAATGTGTTTCTTACTGAATAAAACATGAACGGTTGGTCTTAAATATATCATCTAATCGATTTTTGTATAAAGCGAAAAACTGGCTCTAATGTTTGGATTGTTATTTTAAAATAAATCGACAGTATATTTTGAATTTTAAGTATTTAAACGAATGACTTATTTAATTTGTTTTCGTGAAAAAGTTTCCCAAAGTGACAAGAACGCATTTGTTGCACCTAATTTATAAATAAGGATTCTAGTTAGTTCAACACTTGTTCGATGACTTCACGAGATTTCATATCCTACAAAATGAATATCCTGCATGGTACAAGTTTAAGATGCACCACAAGTTCTCCTTGGTTCAACAGTAATGACTTTATCCAGTGCGGTGACCATTTTTTCTTATAGCGCCTAATCACCGGGGAAGATAAACGTATCACAGCGCGATCCTGTCATTTTGCCATCTTGTTTTGTACGGATAGCTTTGCCATGAAATCAGGTTTTGCTTTATATTAAACAACTGGTACAATTTTACACGGATTATTTTTCTGAATAAGATGAGAAAAAAATGTTAAATTCTCGACAACCAATCACTTTTCTTTTTGGTTGAAACAGCTCTCCATATACATATATTCATTTAGGGTCATTCTGTGTACATTCCAAACGAGTTGATTCAGATATATAGAATTTATTTTCAATATACATAAATCGTGATACTTTCTTATTATAATGCAATTAATTGTGTAATTGTTAATAACAATAATATCGGTAATACTTGTTAGAATACTATATCTTTACAGCTTAATACAAATCACTTTTAAACAATTCTTTTTGTTTTTACCAATAAAGTCTCAGAAAATTCCACAAATTTAATTTAGTTTATTCGACTTGAAGAATTAAAAAAATAGCATAAATAGACATAAAAAACCCATTACACCAAACCCAAGGAGTACGGTCGAATAAATATAATAACATACAAACGTGATACCTAGAATTTTAATATTTATGTAAAATACAGGTTTAAAGGCATTACATCGTTAGACTAGTAGTGATAGAAAATATGTTTCAGGCATGAGTTAAATGGCTGTTTCTTATGCTATTCGCTTTACAAAATCCTTATATATCATTTAAAATCTGTTAATGGCCTGGGCATATGTTTGGTCGAATCGGGGCCAAACCAGGGAGCATGGGATGCGTTAACCAATAACACTTGATTCAAAATGACCGCTATACCATCGGCAGCGATAGCATGCCTGTGGATTAGGCAAAGACTCCACTAAGACAGCAGTAGAAAGGGTTAATTTAAGAAAAATGAAGGTTGCCACGAACTTTAGGGGTATTAGAGACCGGGTTCCTTGATTTCCACTGATAAGTTTAATATAGTTCAAGAGTAGTGTAACTCCAAAGACTGATAAACTCACTTTAAATTTTTTGTTTCCCTCATCGGCATAGTAATACTGATAGGAAATGACATGAATCGTATTTATATATAATGATCAGAAATTTAAAAACAACAATTAACCTTGGCATAACAAGATCGTGAGTTTAAGTAACTAACAAGATACACAGCAATTAACAAATTAAAACATATAAGATATCATACTGGGAGGAACTACTAGTACAACATAAACAATCTATTTAAATATCATTAATTCTTTAGATGGTTTAAAAAAGACCTGTGTTATCCAAAAACAATGTTTTGCGCTCAAGACGATTGCTACGCTAAACACTATAATAAAAGCGCTATGCCTCTATACGTTACGACTGAAGAATTACTTGACTGTGTCTGTGTAAGGTCGGCTTGGTACTATATCCCGGTTTGTCAGACAACATTAGTGGCGGACAATAAGCAGCAATGTGCTAGGGAAGCAGACATACAGACGTTCGGATAACTCATTGAAATAAGCCTAAATAGTCCCGGTTAACTGTAAACAAAAGACGGCGAAATAGCTACTTGGTTGCCTCAAGTTTAATAAACGTTGAAAGCGTGTAAAAGTTAAGTATTTACTATCTAAATCGACGGCGCCTTAGCCACAACCAAAATACAAAACTGTATTTGTAAATTGTTCTGCTATATAGTCAAAACATACAATACATGTTATAACTATTATATACGCAAATAATATATAAATACAAACGTTTTATTGACCCTGGAAAATAATTTAAAATTATTTTTAGCAGTTTGTAAAATATGGGGTGGTGGTACTTCTTAAAAAAGGTCAAATTATTTCAAGATATCTGATTCTGATGTTGTTTGATAAATTACAATATTATTGGCAATAATATTATCATAATGAATTGTATGTATCAATTTTAAGGTACAGCAGTATGCCTTTTCACGGAGAAATAAAGCTCTATCTGGTTTTCTGGATGAGTGGTTATGATGTCTGTAAAGCATACTCCGATGACATTTGGTTTTCATTTATTTGCTATCTTTCAGCTAAATTTACGACACATTTCATAATTTAAGACGGCACCAATTCAATTATGGATGTGTATAGGAGATATGATATGAGAAATTAATAAACGCCATCGTCCGATTGTCAAAACACAAAAAGAGCATCAAGACGAGCAAATCATTGAATTTGATGATACGGAGATGCTCGTAAAAATCACCCAGACGTTTAGTGTGCGGTTAAGTATAGCGATATTGCCACTCCAATTGGCTTAATGTGGTAACAATAAAACGGAATCGATTGAACTCTTCTTGGTCTAATCGGTTATTTCCTTCTCTTAAATACGTAGCTTGATCATGATAGTAGGGATGGGATGAAGGGTTTTCATACGGAAAAAAAAAGAAGGAAAACGTTGCAGCACAATCATGAATCACTTATAAGCAGATTATTGGATGGGCGATGATTGATACCGCGTGGCAGAGGCGGTGTGGAGCTCATTATGCTTATAGGATACTATAAGGCTAAAAAGATAACGTCGACTAATACTCGTTTTAATAACAACAGAGACATCAGGAACACGTGTCGGTGATTAGTTTCCGAAGGATAGAAGATCGTGTTGGAAATGGATGTGCAAAACATCGTTCCGCTTTAAGAAACAAATAAGGACAAATTCAACGGCGACGGGAGATTATTAATTTGATATGTGAAGCGTACATTGTATATAGGCCTACGGTTCTGTTGTGAAATGGTGTAGAGGTTTACCAAATATATATGGTTTTTAATTTTTACAACGGTAGTTATGATTGTAAGTTAAAGCTTTTAATTGCTTGTTAGACAACATTGTGGATACCGATAACTTCTCTATGTTTATAATTTGTCTTCTAAAAACTGCAAATAATTATGGTACTGGTTCGTATTTATGGTTTTACACATTGGTCCATATCTCCATAACAGCTATTATTTTCCTCAATAGGCAAACTAGAATCCCCAATTGAATGCATCTTTAGGAACATATTCCATGGTAACAGATGAGTTTTAAAACCCTATTTAATAGTCAGTCTGAAACGAAATCATTGAGAAGGTTGCTATTGCTTTGTCTTCTATATGCGAATTTCACTAACTTCTCATCGTCACTGTGTTTCTGATACAGAATGCCGTGAAAACTATATGGACATTAAAGACATGTTTTCCTAGCGAGACGAAGAGGCAGAGAGATAAGAGATTTATATATCAATCGTGTCTTGCTCGGCTGTCATCACGCTCTCTTGGAGTCGAGAGAGTAAAGGAGGGGCGCAGCGGGGAGTTTAACCGCCGGGTCTTGACATACTCTTCCCGGGCCAGCGAACCGAGAAAACGCCGCAATCCCGTGAGGAGTCGTCAGAATCTTCCCTGTGATAAATGCTAATCAGTGTCGATCGGAAACGGCTGTGGTTTTAGAAATGAATTTCACACAGATTTATGTAAGGAAAAAACGCCAATACAAGTTTTTTTTCTTTAAAAAAAGTCTCTAGGTGTAACTCGCGAGTGTTAAAATATTGTAAAATGATATGTAACTAGCGTAACAGTTTAAAGAAATAAATAAATAAAATAAAAAAAATAAATAAATAAAAAAAGTAAACGAGTAAAAAAAGTAACGAATAAATTAACAAATAAATAATAAATTAATAAACCAACAATCATTGAAATAAATTCATTAATTTAAAGCAAAGTATTTTGCCCAAATACAGCAACATTTTAATTCAAGTTAAGCCTTTCTCAAGAAGTTGATGTTACGGTATAATGTAATCAATTTTATTTAAAAACTATCTGTTTAAATCACGAAGTTCTGGTATATATCTGTACAATATCATACATTTAGAACCTATATTTGATAAATATTGTCCGAATATAATTAATAGAGGCGTTACAAATTAAGATATAAATGATCAATATGGATACCATTATAAAATGTATTCTTTAAAAAAACTTATTACAAAAACAAAACAACAACGCCAAAACAAATTCGAACTGTAATTAAAAACAATCACATTAAAACATTTTGCAAAACATGAACAGGAAATGGGAGAGAGTTTGAATGAAAGTTAACAGAAAGACTTGGGACCCCCTGTCAAATCAACTCCAATGAATGACCTCTACACTATCAAGATCGGATTTCTATTTGGATGATCTCCAGAGACAACCTATACTAATCCGACCCTACATCAGGGTTTCAGTTTACGTACAGTTAGTCTATACATCTTAGGGGCCAGATTTCAATTGTTTAAACTGTGTTCTTTGCGATTTAAAAGGCATCCGATTTTCACAATCATAATCGCTTTTTATCCCATTAAACAAATGTTCAAATTACGTTCATTCGTTCGTTTCTGGTTAGTCCATTACTGTAGAGACTCATTGCCTTAAACGAATTCATCCCATCCACCTAAAATTTCAAATTTTGTAACTACATATGTACTAAAAGCTAGAAGATGCGAATACGTTTCAAACCAACACGTTACATTTTATACATAGTCCACGCCCATTCTAGGTTTTATTGAATAATAAATACACAAAAATGATTGGCATGAATTTTTATCAGCAATTTACCATTGTGCAATTAACTTAAAACAATTTTGGTATATAGTTATTTAACAAAATAATTTTGTTCTTTGTTGTTAAGCTTGGAACAATTATCGTATTTTAAATAAATAGAATACATTTACTTTATCAAGAAATATACTATTGCTTTATATAATGGTACCAAGTATTGCAAGATGTAAACAGGAAATGCGATGTAATTGAACTGAAATCCAATGGATGTCCGGATGGATGGACACACCGATCCGTCAGTGGCCAGTGTTTGATTTCTCATTAGAGCTATCCCTAGGGACGGACAATCCTAGCCTGACCCCTCGGGCCTCCATATACGCAGTGTTTTTCCGATTAGCCCAGAGCGTATCATATGATGACAGTTAAAATAAACTGAGCTGTCTTGTGACAACCGACACGGTTATAAGCCGATACACTCGTTAACTAGAGATTTGGAAACCGCAGATTTTATATGCGAAACGTTTACAGTTTTAGACCTGAGCACTTTTTCTTATAGAGCTTTAATTTATATTTCAGATAATAAGACACACTGTTCTGAAAACTGAACGTATTGTATTGTGTTATTTTTAGGTTAATTTGATACTAAATTAAAGATAAACGACTCTGCATGAAGACTAAAATATTGAAATCCTAAAGTGGCTTGTTGTTTATATAAGTATTTACAAAAACGATACAAACACAACAGTTTTACACCTTACATTGGTTCGAAAAAGTTTTTAAATTTGAATTTGACCATTTGAGTTTTGTAGTGAAGTTTGACATATAAAAATACCTAACACCTTTTACTCCATTAAAACTTTAAATTCGACCTGAAGAGAAGATATTTCGCATTTGGTGTATTGCAATGTATTAGTAAGTGTTTATGTTTCAAAGAGAGTGACGAACTATGGAAGCTGGGGCTTTTTCGTTTTATGTGCATTTTTTAAAATAAAAATTATTGCATCGTGTTCTTAAATTTTATAACAAAGTCAGGAAATACAGCGATATATTAAATTTGTGTTGATAATGTGTAATTGCTTAATCAATTTCCTTAACTTACTGCCGTGGATAAACTTCAATTTGAGTACTTTTCACACGTTCTATATTATTTCTTTTGTGGCTGGACTATAATTTCGATACAGTTTCAGGGAACGACGAAGTGTTAAATTACAAACACCCATTGACTGTTAGTAATACATATACACATATTGAGTGTTATATTAAAACAAAGTGTAGTCAGAAATCCTCCTGTTTACATGGGAGTATCAGTCAGCCAGGGACATAAACTGGGTGGTGATGATATAGTGGAACTCGTCTCTGCATAAACTATAAAACGAACAACTATTTCTGCCACAGTCGTCTATTTTGATAACGTAACTGACTTTTAAAAAGTTATTTGTGTATAAAAACATTTTTCGATTATACAAAATTGTGAATAAGAGTGAATTAATAATACTTTCGACCAAATATAATTTAGTTTCTGTTATCACAAACATGTTATTTAAAGGGAAAACTTTTTTGCTCGCTGAGCTAATTAATATAGGAAGGAATTGGTTATATTACTAACGAATTGATGATATAAATGATCTTACCATATAATCGGAGCCGGAACTATTAGAGCCTGTGTCATGGTTTTCCTCACCCCTCCCCAGTCTGTTCCCATGCAAGAGGTCTTCAAGACTCTCAATGTAATCAATGGCATTCCGTAATATCTCCACCTTTGGAAGTCGCTGGTTCGGATTTGGACACGTCCGTCTTTTCAAAGTCTCAAAAGCTTCATTAACCTTCCGAAGACGTCGCCTTTCCCGCATCGTAGCGGCTTTGCGACGGTCAATTGTTACTGTCTTTTTCTTGCAGGCTTTACAAGCCCAGAGAAGACACCTTCTCGACGGCCCATGGTAGCCAGGGGCGAATACATGGGGCGTTTGTTCATCGCCGTCGTCATCTTCATCAATGTCGTCTTTAAAATCATTTTCATAGTCCAAAGTATCCGGACTGAGTACATCTTTTGGCGATCTAGCGTTGGGACAAGTTAAGGATTCGTCCGAAGAGGACTGCGTCTTTTCTCTGTATTCTGGTAGCTGCTTGTCTGGTGATGAGCAGCTCTCCTGTCTTTCGGAGTTATCAGTAGGTGAACAGCTGTCATGTCGCAATGACGATACCTTCCCCTTCAGGTAGACTCCGGGAGAATAATTTCTCTGACGATAATCGGAGTTTTGATAACTGTAAAAAGACTGTTGGTTTGACATGGGCTGGTGATAGCCGTACACTTGTGGCACATGTCTCGCGTAATGTCTATAGGCCGTATTTCCTGCGCCATTTCCTGGCAATCCGTTATAAAATTCGGAGTTTCTCGACGAGGGGTACGAATGAGAGATATCCATAATTTCTCTGGTATTCGGAGAGTCTACAGCCCCTTGGTTGTTGGGGTAGTAGAGACCAGTATTGTGGTCATATCTACAGCTTCTATAGTCGGCCATCATCATCTTGGGACCGAGTCTATTCTATCACAACTACAAAACTTTCTTATTCAAATCACAAGTTTTGCCGAGTGTTATATGGAGGTAAAGCGACCCTGCGTTACCCAGCAAGGCCTTTACCCTGTTTTCTGAACACAACCCCTCTCAGAACTCCGCTAAGTATTGACATGTCATCTACTCTTAATTTTGATGAGTTGTAAATGGATAGGGAAAATTAAGTCACTCAATGTTAACGTTTCGAATTAATTAGCTCCTAGCTACTGGTTGCCTCGTCCATTAGGGTTTCTTTTAGTAGTTGGGGCTATATGGTGTATATGAAGCTGTAAGCTCCGCCCACCCGGCAAGTCAACTGCCATCCCCAATAAAACAGCCTTGGTGTTTACGCGGAGCAAGGAAAGATACGATACAGTTAAAGGAAGAGGTTTGGAGATACTAAGAGGAGAGTTCGGCGGGGAATTAAGTGAAGCAAGTCGGTCCTGAGAGAAAAATGTCCACAACCAGCGGGACACCCGCAACACAATGTTATAACTTTCTGATGAACATGCCCCGTCTGAGAAAGAAAACTATCCGAATGTCTGATGAAAGAGAAAGATAGGGAGGAGGTCAAGCAGCGGGTCATATTAATTCTATGGTATACTACACACAGACTAGTCAGGATGTGTTTGCATAGACACTGAGATAAAGTGAAAACCAAACCCGTACTATATTAAAGTGATTAAATTTAATACACACATAATAACATGTTCCATTATTACATTTTCTTGGATGCACTGACTTTATTCTGTAAGCCTGCAAAAATGTATAATACCAGAATGTGGTAGCAAAGCCGACATCAAAGGTTTTCAATGTAAACAATAGTTTTAAAAATGATTCAATACTCTGTTATGTAAAACTTTTTTTGCTCTGGACTAGTCATAACAGACATAGGTAAATAGGTAAAAAAAAAGTGATTATTTATTTATCTTCGTTCTACAGTAAGTGGGCCATAAAACACAGATTTGATCGAGCATCGTTAGGTCAATCGGGAATTTCTCTGTATGGCAAACGATATTTATTTATAATGCTCTTTCGTTCTCCATTATTTGGCCATTCACAACGTAAACGTTTACCACCTAAATTATTAACTTTACTTTTGCGAAATCTCATTTGGTTGATTTCGTATTTTAGGCTGTTCTTTTTAGTCTTAAAAATAAACCGACAACAATTATGTCAGAAGGTACTCAAGATGACACCTTATCCAAATGTTGTTTGAAACATCATGGTATTCTTCTATGTCAAAATATGCTGACACCTATCCCGATACCCATCCAGTCACAATATACTGACATATATAGCCCGGAAACCATCCAGACACAATATACTGACATATATAGCCCGGAAACCATCCAGTCACAATACTCACACTTATAGCCCGGCAACCATCCAGTCACAATACTCACACTTATAGCCCGGAAACCATCCAGTCACAATACTCACATTTATAGCCCGGAAACCATCCAGTCACAATACTCACACTTATAGCCCGGAAACCATCCAGTCACAATACTCACACTTATAGCCCGGAAACCATCCAGTCACAATACTCACATTTATAGCCCGGGACCCATCCAGTCACCTTACTGACATTTATAGCCCGGGAACCATCCAGGCACAATACACACTTTTAGCCCGGGACCCACCCTGTCACAATACTGACTCTTATAGCCCAGGACCCATCCAGTCACAATTCTGACACTTATAGCCTGGGACCCATCCAGTCCCAATACTGACATTTATATCCTGCGACCCATCCAGGAACAATACCGACACTTATAGACAGGGACCCACCCATCCAGTCACAATATACTGGGTCACAACCTGAGAACCATCCCTTCACAATACTGCCACCTATAGCCTGGGACCCATCCAGTCACAATACTGACACTTATAGTCCGGGACCCATCCAGTCACAATTCTCACACTCATAGCCTCGGACCCGTCTTGTAACAATACTGACATATATAGCCTGGGAAAAATCCAGTCACAATACTGACACTTATAGCCCGGGACCCATCCAGTCACAATACTGACACTTATAGCCCGGGAACCATCCAGTCACAATATTGACATTCATAGCCCGGGAACCATCCAGTCACAATATAATGACACTTATAGCCCGGAACCCTTCTAATGACAATACTGACACTTATAACCCGGGAACCATCCAGTCATAAACTGACACTTATAACCTGGGAACGATCCAGTCACAATATACTGGCACTTATTGCCCGGGAACCATCAAGTAAACAATACTGACAATTATGGCCTGAGACCCATCCAGTCACAATACTGGAACTTATAGCACGGGAACCATCCAGTCACAATACTGACACTTATAGCCTGGGAACCATCCAGTCACAATGCTGGACACTTATAGCACGGGAACCATCTCGTCACAATGCGGACACTTATAGCCTGGGACCCATCCAGTCGCAATACGGACACTTATAGCCCGGGAACCATCCATTCACAATACTAACACTCATAGCCTGGACCCGTCCAGTCACAATATTGACACTTATAACCTGGGACCATCCAGTCACCATGTACTGATATCTATATAGCCCTTACCCATCCAGTCACAATATACTGACACCCATCACGTTAAAGTAACAAATTTACAAATTTAACTTGACTAAATATTTGAATACCTAATGTATATAGCTGTACCCAATGTATATGTGGGACATCGTACCTAACGTATATGTGGGTCATCGTGCTTCAAATTTACGCAATTAAGCTTGAGTGGGATTTTTTCATTGAATCGAGGGTTGTAACGAAACTATTCATATTTAGTATAGATTCCGCTGATAAATTAAATTTATTTTGTTTTGCTCTTTTCTGAAAGCCATGTCATTTTACCTCCTAGTAATGGAAAAATGAAATAAAACAACAAAATCAAAAACAAAAAAACAGTGGAAAAAATGTAGACTAAATTATTCCAAGTACCTGGGTAAATTCTCACAGGGTGCTTCAGCCGGTACTTGAAAGAAGTTGGAAGACTCTTTCATGAGGGTAGTTTTGACAATCGTTACATTCATCTCGGAATGAGCCAGAAGGGGGACGCTGGGGTGAGACACTTCAGAGCTAAAGGAAACTTAAGTTGTTGTCAGTAATTGGGCCCAGGATTGTAGTAAGGGCTGTAATCAGTGGGAGCGAACTGATCTTTCCTGTTTGTTCTTTGAAGTCGAGTTTTATGGAAGAAATTTGCTATTTATTTTTTCGCCCATCCTCCGCAGGTCTGTCCCGCGCTGCTCTTATGTATGATGTGGTACCCATATCCTCAGTTTTTATGAAGTTTTTATGAATTGAGCAAACTTTGATGGGAAGAAAATGGAGCCCTTATCACGTGTTAATCAAAGGCTATCGGGCCACGGTTTCTTTCTCGAAGTCGATGATTTATTCACCAGATTTCAACCTCAATCCGCTCACAGAACCGACTAGAAAAAACACACTCCGTTGAATTCCTTGATAGCGCGATTAGGAAAGGAAGTGTTGAGTTGCTGGAGGTGTAATTCCGCACGGCAGTTCTATTCCCGCTAACAGTTAGTAGTCTCCATATGGGAACTCGGAAACTTCTGATATTGGGAGATTATTCCACTAAATCTGCTCTTCATTTGAAACTTGACGCTCATATTTTCATCAAGTTGAAAACTTAGGTGAGCACATATAGTTGGGAGTAAATTGTTGTGGCGGGTTGCCTAGTGTTAAGCTCATATAGTGGCAGAGATTTGCTGCTGACAAGGTAGATTCCACAATCGCCATTATATCAAAATTCCGGAGCGTGCTACAAATCCGGAAAATAAACGGCAGACCGTGTCAATCTGATAGTAAAGGCAAGATGTCAAAACCACGGAAAAGTCATCAAGGATCATTGCCTAATAAGATGACGTGAACGCAATTAGGTCATTAATTAGTTATGGACAGCTAAACACCGTAGAGAATGCCTGGAAAAGTGTTTAAGAAGGGTTTGGCATAAGAATGATTGACGTGTAAATAGCGCAGAGCAATGAGATGGTCGGGTTTGCGTAGCCCGAACCGGCCCTATCACAATCCCCGTGTTTTGAAAGAAAATCAGTGTAATTGGAAGGCAGCTAGGATAACCAATCTAACTCGGCTTAAGAGCGCTAACCTACTACACGTGGCTGATGATATGTGGGTACTTAAGACGTTGTTTTGCCTATAGCATATACACATATCCTCATAAATGTATGTTGTCACACAATAATTTTTTTATGCATCAATCCTCCGTTTAGTTATCAACTTTCTGTTTTTAAATAAAAAACAAACAAACAAAACATAAACATGAAAAGAAAAGCACACCATGAAACCCTCATCACACAAGAGTTGAATTTTATATTTTGGATCAATTATTGACAACAAATCAAAAGTTGAAACAGATATAAAGCGCACGTTTAAATATTGATTTTAATAAGCATATCTGTGTACTCAAAGAAGTTACAGCGAATTTTCAACCACTTTTTTTATTTTATTAGTCTAGTGACACAGGTTGTCTATGCTTTATTCGTAAACTGATTATACCAATGGCAGCAGCTCTATATGACTTGCCAGTTTTATTATTAGTTTTTATTTAATATCCCTACTTGTTATCTATGTGAAATTCTTCCCTGTTTAATATATTTAACGCACTAAAAATACGTTATTTGCATTTTATTTTGATTGTATTTTTTATACTGGTGATTTTATCAGACAATTTCTATACTTTTATAGCGAAAACAACTTTCTTCGTATCTACTTATATACTAATGTCGTTGTGGGGTATTATGCTTTATAATTATGCTGGTATAATTATCTAGGATCAGCTTCTAAATACCATTCAAACAGAGTTTCTATTTCGTAGAACATCTAAAACGTGTCAAACAAGTTTAATAGCGGTGTGTTTAAAGTGTGTGGTTATAAAATAAAAATTACGTAAGATCTAAGTTTAACATTGCTGTAAAGTTATTAACAAATGCCCCTTTTAAGTGAGATTGATACTGGTTTTATCAAAATTTTGTTCTTAACACGACATTTTTCAGTGCTGAAGTCCGCTTGGCTTAAAAGCCAAAATTAGGTGTCATTTACTCGATCCTATCAAATTAATTGTGAACCGATTATGTAAGCATGGACATGCAATATATGCAAAGGACTTCGTTTGTATATATGTTCTCCACTGTTGTGTACTATAAAAAGAACAACAAACACTGTGATTTCCTGACGCAGTATACTAATACCACTCCAGAAGGTAACAATATATTGTTAAATGGGCAGTAAACTTTGGTGTACAACAAAATAAAACTGCTTGTATATGAATAACGTATCGCAACGATTAAAAAAGTTGATGTCTTTTCATTCTGCTCGTTAAAACACAGGTGGTGCTCGCAAAAAGTCGTAACAATCGTTCACAGAAAACCACAGCGTGTTTGTATTACTTGTGAATTTATTTGACTGATTTAATCCGATCCGTTTTCTTTGCTTTTCTTGTGGAACGAGACCTCCATACGGATCCTAATTTGTAAAATCATAAACAGAATTCCATTTGACTAACATCTGCACGCTGAGTGACATAAGGGGTTCAGGTTGCCCTGGTATTAGAGAATCTGTTAGTTTGACGCGGTTATTCGCGAACGATTTACGCGAAGAGTTGGCGTTTTTGTGTATGTTAGACTTGGAGTGGGCTGTCATCGCGAGTCCTTGCTAACAGCTATGGGGTTCCAGATTGTTTGTTGAAAGAGCCCCACCCGAACTTGGACCACACCAGAACACTCCGCCATCACTTCCACACCTTTGGACAACATGTACTGCACATGCTTTCTATTGTCTTCTGATTGTTATCTTGAGGATGCTTTGATTGCCTTTCACACATGTAACTTTTAATCAGGCAATAACAGTTAATTCTCCCATTGAGGATACATGGCGCAAATAAATTAAAAATAATCAGTCTATTACCTCATGTAATTGTCGAATTTCGAATGACATTGCTTATAACTGTGGTCCGTAAACGTGTGCTTAACAAATATTACTGACCCCATTCGATAGCATTAATTTACAAAGCAGATCGTTAAAAATTTAATCACCTTTAAAAAAAAGGGTAGTATCATGGTATATTATCTTTTGTAAACAAAATAGCGTACTTGATGTTTATTGCCAAAAGTATTGTTGAAAATACTGTTCATGTTTGCTTTAAAATTGACTTAATGTAATGAAATTGATAATTGGTTGTTGATTATTAAGATACATTTGATCATTTTAATAGTAGATTGAGTTCGTTTTTAGCAGTTTGTACTATCGGGATATATATGGTATAGTCATAGACCGCTGTTATGTTTAATCCGCCATTTAAATGTAACCCTGTCTCAAACCGTTTTGTCGGCTAAAAATGATAACATTATACACATTAATCGTAAAGATAGTATATATGCCAAACACATTCTCACTTAATTCTTCAACCGTTAAATGTACATTTCCTGGTTTGGGTTTTACTCAAACGGAATCTGATAATTTTGAACTGAAGTTGTGATATCACGTGGAAGTCATTATGCTCATAATATTGCACATTGATCTCAATATGGCAAATATCGTGTGAAATACAAGATCGGTTTCCTGTGCGGACAAATTTAAAACAGATGTAAAATGAAGTGAATTGAATAAATGCTGTAGAAGAGGTGTTTATACATCTAATAGACCACATCTGGCGAACGAACAACAGTTTTAATAGTTAAGACTTTTCAGCTGGGTTAAATATGCTGAATGTTATAAAAGAGTTAGTATGGTGAAGTTACAAATTATGTAATGTATTCAATCGGGTTTAATCTCGAAATAAATGTCCTCTAGTTAAGGGCAGTTTGTTTAGAGAGTACTAATGCTGCCTTTGATTAGCACTGGAGGAAGATTATATTTCTAACCGTATCAACACATTCCACATTCTAAAGCTAGTGTCTATTAATGATGGAATACACCACCGTCACATAAGTAAAACATCCTTAAGCACAGCGTAAAACACGAATCAGTCGACCTAAATAACGATCTGAACAGAGGTTTTAAGAATGACGCGTGTCTATAGTTTGGTTATGCTATGATTCCTATCGAGTTATCGACGCCAGGCTGTATAATCTATAGTCATGTACAAACAAACAATACTCAATATAAGACTTGATCTAGAAGACGTTTACGCCGAAATAAATTTTGTTAAGGACACTGCTAATAATTGCTGAAAACCGACCAAGTGTATCGATGCAGGCAGCCGCATAATTGGTACTTAGGATAAATATGGATCGAATTACTTAGTGAACAATTGCAATATATAATAAAAACAATTTTGACAAATCCAAGGCTAAATAACATATCACCGGCTGAATGAACTTAAGAATAAAATTACCATTATAATAAAAAACAATAAATGAAATTTATATTCACGAGACATGTCCGTATGTAAGGACGGAAAAGGTGTCGAAATATACATTTTTTGATGCACATTAGAAATATAATACTAAATATTAAAGAGTACGTTAATGTGCGTGTCAACATACAAATCTGTGAGTCTTAATGTGTAAAAGTGAGTTGTTATGCTATGAATGCTACAATTGTTCAACAGCTGCAGTCTATATTAAAATATTTATACCGACTAATTATTTCCTATGAATCCTAAAACCTTGGGCAAACCTTAATTTATTTTCTCAAGTTTTTGGATCTTTATCAGTTCGTTTTAGGTATCTGACCAATCACCTGTGAGCGGACCTGATTAAGTGTTTGACGAAAATGACTGGCTTAAGCTGACGAATAATCATCTTTGGTGGTGAGTGACAGACGTTCTCAGTGAAAAGATTCATGTTTGAAGAAAACACTCAGATTGTTTTCAAAATCTGCTATCCATTGTTGGCCGCCTGGTGGCCGCATGTGAGTTCACCGCCAGGGGATGCACGTGCACGCCATGTGGGTTCAAACCATCCCTATACCCAGAGACCCCCAGTAGATAAAGGTGCTAGTACACACGAAACATCAACCCAAGAACTATTTACCATCACATTGTTTGTATTTAGATCAAGTCGCTTGTATTTCCACCTACAAGTTGGCATTCTTTGCCATAAGTTCGCCATCTGAGGAATCTGGCACCCTAAAGCAGCCGAATCATTCGCCGTTGCCGTAACATATCAGAATAGGGGCGAAGCATCTTGCACCAACGGGATAGTGTCGTGATTTGTCCACAATGCTGCGGTAATCCAATCAGTGACTGTGTCTGACGTTATTCGCAGTTCTGATTGGGTAAAAAATGAAAGCAGGTCTTTTGAAAGTCGGCGATGAACAAAGCGGAAAGTTGGGGGTGGAGTGAGCTAGTTTCAAAATCCTATAGTAAATAAACGTGTGTGTTTTTTTCTGCTATTGAGATCGGCTCGACACCAAGCTATTTTATAAACCTCTCAATTTACTATACTGAAGTATTAAATATTCCCATATTGACTATTGTAACACAAGCAAAACGTATCAAAATGCGTATAACGCTCCATTCGTTATTAATCCCGTGTGTGGAATTTGCGTGGTATCCATAGAGCGCCTGTTGGTCATCAAACAAATGTGTTTTGAAGACTTACAACTGGTGTTGGAAGTATAATAATTTACTTATTCATTGAGCGTAGGTATAATGGACGAACAAAATTCCAATAGAGAGTCCTTAAGCTAAACATAAACTTAACTGTATTAGCATTTCATTCATGCGACTGCTTATGATATAGAAATTTAAATTGTTACAGCGAGTTATCGTAACGACTTTCCTGATACTGCCAGGACAGATAGGCAACACGAAGGTGACCCAGGGAGGCGTCTGTTTTGAGCTCTTTGGCACAAAGTCATGTGAGCGAGGTAAAAAATATGGCGTAAAATGGTCCTTATTAATTAAACAATCAGTCGAAATTGTTACATTTCGAAAGAACTTATCATGGAAACGTACAATCTATATATTAAGACTTGTTAATTACTTTATATTGACATCCGAGACAGAAACGTTTTAAAACAGCACGAAGCACAAGAATGCTTTGATCAATGCACGATTTTTTTTATTTTTTTAAAATTAAGTTTTATTGCTATTAAAACTTACTATGTATTAAGTATATATGCATTACATGTAATCATTTTTGCCAAATAATATATTCCCTTAAATAACTAGGATTGACATAAAATTGGCTAATAAATCAGTCCAAAGCCGGTTTGTGGGATTAGAGTACGAAATAAAGAAATCCGAAGCGATTTCAAAGAAGGCCCATCCATAATGTAAGATCGTCAACAGTAACCGCCAAAAAGTTTAAACTTCAGTGTTTTAGTGGCATTTAGAAGTTGTAGCAGTAACACAACACAATTCTATGGATTGTGTTATGTTAAAAAGTTTAAAGCCTTCTCGAGATTCTTCATTCTGTAACCAATACCAAGTAACATTAAGCTGTCTTACACGGCTGAATCTTTGTGCAGTATTCAAGTCATGAGACTCGTCCCAAGGGTTTGGGTGGCGAATTGAACTTTGTGCTGTATTCAAGTCATGACACTCGTCGGAAGGGTTCGGGTAGCGGCGAACTTCTAGTAGGCCTATATGCCACTTACAGACAAATCAGTCTTCGTAAACTATCTTCAAATGTCTAATGTCTAAAAATAAAAAAAATATAAAAACTATTTTGATTAAAGACTCATTGCATTTGTAAAAAGCTTTAAGGCATTATTGCTTAATCCCAGTGTATTTATACGATTGAAATTCGCCGGAAGACGACCGCCCACTTGAAGGTAATCTGGCGAATATCAATCACTACATAACTTTGTTCGGATTTATAACCAAGCTGTCTTTACTCTATCCTGTGAGGTAGGGCGGTGACAGTTTAAATTAAACGTATTCAAATTGCATAACTTTTGTATCTAGTTTAGTAAAGAACTGATATTTATCTGATACCATAGCTCACATTGTAAACTAGTTCGACCAAATATAAGTCTACCATAAAGTAGGCTTAAATAGAGTAAAACATCGAGCAAACACAAAGCTAAAATGTCCAAACTTTAACCTTCTCTAAGAATATCTCTGTTTATATTCCTTGACATACTTCCTGCATGTAAACTGTTAGCGCTTAAGTGAATTATGTTTGTCACATTACACGTTACACATACCCCCAATAGCGATGCAGGCATACTAAACTCGTGGGAGCCAACTTCTTTATTAATGGTTTATCCAAAGCGTGAAACTCAGCTATACGATTCTTGTTGTTTGCTGCGCTCATTATGACGTCTTATTTCACAAGCCATTGAAAATGAGTGATCCCTTTTACAGCGTGGGCTATTAACTTTGATGTAAAGACTTGTCGACGGCACTGCTGGGGAATTTTAAACATTCAGTATGGGAATGCCACATGACTGATCGTTGGTTAATCATCGGTATATTTCGTAAATCAATTTATTGACTAAAATAACGTAACTCATCATTTGTGAACTAAAGTAAGTTCATTTTCGATGTCTATATAATGTTTTTAGGTATTAACAGTATATTTAACGTGCATCTTGGTGTTTGTGGTGATGTTGTCAGACTACGTAGTCATTACAGCGTGACTGGATATTCTCGGGTTATAGTTCAAAGTGATAAGAGGGCTTCGGTGACACATAATATTTCGGTCTGTCACAAAAGTAGTAAAAAATCAAATGGAGTAAAATGTCCAGACAAATACCGTTACGGGATATAGTGCTTAACGATCAAATGCATTTGCATCAATTTAATTTAGAGAAACTAGGGATAACCCAAACCAACATATTTCTATAAGATCAAGCCGAACAATCACCCGTAGTATTATTCCTATCGTAATAAGATCTGGTATGATCCAAATGGTGAAAGGCATTCAATGACGTCACGACCTTTGAGGTTGATAGACTGTTACTGTTGAAAAGGTCCAATAAAAGGACACACTTCACAATAACTCAAGTTTTCGTGAGCTGCTCAGCGATTGGTGATTTTTGATCAACCAGTCGAAGCCCTAGGAATCTACGTATGCAACAAACAATACCGGTGAGCTAGTTCGCTTTAAAAATCGTTGATAATGTCCAAAGCTCATGGCCTAAACTTCAACAGAAAACATGCATAAACTGTCCACAGCATAAGGAACCGACATAACTTTTATAACATATGATGTGACGTCACGATTTGCCTATGAGCTGAGCCATGAATGAGTGCATCATGAGGGATATGCAATCGATTTTACCCTAGCGGTAACGCGGGTGACATATCTATGTTCCCAACCCGCCAGCAACACCAGCAGTCACACTCGAGAACTTTGGAAACAATGGAAAAAATGTGGCTAACAACCATTAGCTCATTTCCCAGAATAACATTCGCCAAGGTTTACAACGATCTGGCTCTGGTGAATTGGTCGGTGCCCAATTTGGTGGACAAACAGTTAATGAAAACACTTCTAGTTAATTGGCATCTAGTTATACGGCATATAACACAACGAGGTTTTGATGGAGCCCTCAGCCAATGCTTTACGTATTGGTCCTGCTTGAGTTCGAACAGTCTTAAACGGCGAGCAGGTGTATCCCAATCAACCACGTTCCTGACCCCAAGAGCCAGACGCTCTCCTTATTATTGGGCGGCATACCAATATTTCTCTCACTTGTTGTTTTGTTTTTACAGCAAGGTTGAATGATTGATTTGTGTTTTACGGTAATTGCTTACGATTATTTCACTTAAATGACGTAAGTTAATCTTCCTCCAGGGCTAGGTAATTACAGCATTACTACTCTTCATCCACACTGCCCTTGATCAGAGGGCTAAGAGAAAGGAGAAAAAATTAAGATAAAAGTGGTAAATAAAAAGAACAGCTTGAAAGCAAACCATAATCTGTACTAACTATCTATGGAAGTTTGGTTCTGAAATAAAATAATTAATATTATTATAATTATAACACAGAACAGTGTTAAACATAAATGAAATAATACGCTGTCAAATTACAAAACCTTTTAATAACAAAAATCTTTGAATAAATCAATAACGTTTTTGTATCGGGATATTTGCACCCGATTTACCCACATACAACGGCGAATTTCCTTTTGAATGCGATTTAACACAAATAAATTAACAAACGAACGTAAGAGATAAAAGAAAAAAAAAGGAAAAAGAATGAAAGACAGAAACGAACGAACGAGAAGCGAACGAACGAACGAACAACAAACAAACAATCACAAAATGTCTGGATCTTCTCGGCCAAAGTATCAATACAAAAAAGCAAATTCATTTCAACTGTTTTTTTTATTCGCAAAATTTCCTGGCGCCTCTTTAACACATTTTCAAATCAAAGTAGATTTGCTGCACCGCTTTCACCTCTAGTAAACTACAGTTGTCTCATTGACTTGTGATCTTAAGGTTGAGTGTTCCTACTTCAATGGTAAATTACTCTCAACATTTAACATACCTTCTTGCACACGTCACACAGATGCCTTTTACCCTATCTCTTTTTTAATATAAATCATCTCGTAAGTTTATTACCATCTTTAATTTTAACTGGACGGAGTAAACGATTCATCATGTTGGATTTTCTTTGGCGAAAGCAAAAATAAAGAGTGCAACAAACTCGTATGGGTATCTATCTGTACAATATCTTGAATTACCTCAATTTAATAATAATGAATAAAACTCTTGAAAATTATAGATTTTTTACAGGAGTATCGGGGTCCATAGAGGCCTTTTTGTTTGTTCATATTTGTTAGTCCAGGCCTTGTTGTCTTGACGACAAATATACGTATATTGCTATTCAGAATAGATGTACAGAAAACGTTAACACAGTTTGATGATCTTTCAATGAAACGCCTTTTCTGTTGTCCTCGCCATTGCTTAGAATCTAAAACTTTCTGATAAACTATTAAGCGGGAAATGGCATCATGGTAGACAAAGACGCGTGCAATAGTTTCTAAACGAATGGTGTCCCACGGTTTTGAAAAATTTGATTATGTTGTTTATAAGATTCCCATCAAGAACGTGGTGGACTTGTCATGTTCTGTATAAATAGTGTGTCTACAAATATTTCAATTGTTCAGTTAAATATATTAAAATCGCCAGTTTCCATTGAAGTATACTTGGTGAATTTTATTTTCATAGTGTTATGGATACACAATGTGGCATGGTCTGTCTACCATAACCAATTGCTTTATTTTCCTCTCGACGAACTGTACAAAAATAGAACGACACGCGTAAAATTGGCCTGATCCCGATTTCATTTTAGAACATCTTTATTGTTTGTGTATCTCCCATTTAAAAATAAATATTATATCGTCCTTGTATAAATATATATGCTGCAAGTGAAAACAGGTTCATACTGCTAATTAAGAAGAAAAAATAAAATAAAATAAAATAAATCGCTGAAACATTAATTATTAGTATTTCGCTTGCTGATTATCTAAATTATACACTATACATTTACGTACCGTAAATAATACATCATGCCAATAAAAAAGATAAAGAAGCAAGCGAAATATTTATTATAAAATTGCCTATATATTACTATAAACTACTTTATAAAAGACGAATCTACTAAAAATGTATATAATAGTCGGCGATTAACTTTTTCAATCATCCTCAGCTGATAATGCCAAGAGTAATAAATGGTCATTTTTATGTCGAAAATAAACACCATTAATCTGTTTAACCGCTTTGATAGTAATATCCTTTCCGGAAAGACCAAAGACCATGGTTGATGTTAAAAACAGAACTCCGCAATGAATCCGAAAAAGGACTAAGATTAATAGACATTTTACTGTCCGTGTTTCTTATTCGTCTTTGGTGCCAGTGAGAAATATCTTTGATTCCTGAGAATGGGGTGAAAGTTCCAAGTAAACATCCAATTTAGTCACATCTTACTTTTGAGCCTTTTCGCTCGAAGACTTCTGTAACCGAGCGGAAATAATGAAAAAATCTTAACCGTTAATTTTCCTTCTGTGTTACACGTTTTTACCTAATCTCGTTTCTCGTGAGATTTGACACGGACAATGAAGTTGTTGTTGAACCATATGAAGAGAGTGATTGATGAGCGCCATGTGTTTCCATGGACGATGTAAGATGTCTGTTGCAAGCTTTATGAAGCGCATATCAGCAACTTCATACGAACCTCATTAATAAACGACTGCCGCTAGGTGCAATATTCCAGTTTATAATGATCTAGAGAAGGGACATACATGTACGTCATGGATTTTAATCGATTTCCTTTAATAAAGCTAGATTCCTCTTCGAGCACAAAGGTGCATTTAAAAAACTTCAATATATACAACTGCGGCGGAAGTAAATCCAAATAATGTGTGTGTGATGGGAAGGGGAGGGGGGTCCCATTAAATCCCTATAAACGCCTAAACTGTTCAAAAGGGCTCCAGCCCCACCAGCCTTCGCCCACTGGGTGCGCCGCCAATGATATAATACTGACGTTCCCTTTAACATGTAAAACATGGTAAGCAGTAGAGGGTCAGGACAACTATAAAAACTAATTACTAATATATATATTTTTATTGAAATCGCCGTCAGGATTGAATTTAAAAACAAAATATTTTTAATGGAAGATTTGTTAATTAACGTACATGCTCTCTCAAAAGACCCATTGTACAAGAGAAACTTGTATCTGAAGACTTACTGGGCGAAACAGTGCAAATCTCAATCTCTTTAGTGGACAGATTCATTGGTTAATTTCTAAATTTTGAAATAACAGTTCACAGCCTATTTTTTCTTTACTTATGCATAATATCTTGTTTGCTACACAGTAATCACATGACTTATAAATTATAAATATAATTGATTGTTTGTTTGCTTGTTTAATTGTATGACGACGGATATTCCAATCCACATTGCTCTTTGCTTAAATACGGTTGGAAATCGGGAGGAAACTCCAATTGTCGGAACCACATTGTGTGACTCACAATATTAGATACCCATAACAACTCGAGATTAAGATCTATTTAGAAACGTGTCGCTGCAAGTTTATCTAAAATATGAGATGATTCATCGGCTTAAATTGATCGATATCCCTGGGCCAGTTTGATTCAATTTAAGAAAGAGTTAAATAAATTGTCAGCATTCGATTGGTTAATAATAAGAACAAATGTTACTATGTTAAAGTTAAGAATAAAGTTCAAGGTTGCGTATTTGTGATTACAGCATGACAAGTACTTAGAGACTTCTACAAGTCCAGTATAACATTTATATATGCTTGGCTTATCCGTCAGTATCAATTATGAGGCAGTATAAACAGTGCAGTTGAACTTAAATGTCATGTATTATTTATAATCAATGCCAAGGGCAGGTTATACTGATACAAGGATAGACATTTTAAAAGTTATTGTGGAAAAAAACATAAATAAAAAATGTGTATAAAATAATATTTATGTACACATCATTTATATCAAGAAGTACAATCTAACGTTAAAACAGTTTGTTTGGTCTCTGTTATTTCACTTTTGAATCAGGTTTGAATATATAAATCAAATGGTCAATATGAATTGTTAATAATTTCTGGAGTTCGCGCAATGCCTTCACTACTGGGAGTGATGAAAATTACGTTGCAAAGCGTGCGAAGCTTACGTGCCCCTCTTGTCCTGCCTTATCTTTGTTTGTTGCTATTCATAATGACGAGATTCACTTGAGGACATCACGCCACATTAAATGTATATCTAAATAAATAAACATGTAACAATTGTATTTCTTAATTATTAAAATTAAGCGGTGTATAATTCAGCTGTAAATATCCTGGATTTAGCTCTTTAATTTGTTTTTTTGAGCATTTAAAAGCAAAACATCATGATGACCAGAAACACTGCTAATGTTCTATTAAATAGAGTGTTACACAATAACCCTTCATTAACGCACTAGAGATTACTATCTCAAAATAACATCTGTCCACGAGAAAGACTCGGGTTTTATTGCTTTAGTTCCTTTTAATTTGAAATACTTATTCACATATTTAACATGAGCTGTTACTATATGTGTAAAGAATGTCTCAAGAAAAATAAAAAATAAAGAAAAGATATTCCACGAAGAAAGAAAATATGTATGCCTCCACCGCATATATATATATATATATATATTACGTACACGAAGAGAGAAAAATTGCTTGCCTCCACCTAGTTTCGAACCGCGACCTTTGTGTTACAGGCCCAACACTCCACCCGGTAACGTCAGAATAAGTCCCGAATTCTAACCCAGTTTAGATAATTATACCCTTTTTATTTAAATATTCATAATGTTCGGACCTATATTCCACATCGTTTTAGGGATAAAAAAAAAACTGTTTTCCTCCAAATCGACTCAGAATGAATCCATACTTCATATTCATTTGCAATTAGTTACATAACTATATACATTCCGTATAGACAGTCCGTCTCTTGTACGGCGTTAAACTTTTGCATTAACCGAACTGTAATTATATTTAGTCTATAAGTCTGTAATTATATTTAGTCTATAAGTACATTCCATATTTGCGTAATTTATAAGCGTACATTTTCCACAGAAAGAGAAAATTCCATCAACATCACTTCTACAAGCACAAAAAAGAAAGGACAAAATCAAGACGCAAAACTCATCACATCATCAGCCTCTTCTTGTCGCTTGACTTTAAGCGCTCCACGACAACAGGCATCTGTCCCCGGTCTTCAATTGCGGAAAACAAGTTAACAGTTGCAGACAAAAGTTAAAAGGTAATATGCTCGGATGATGAATGATTTATTGTTCTACCCTGAACATTCCGACTGTTGTTAATACTTGAATTTATTTATACTGAAATTAGACATAACCTGTTCGATGTAATACTGAATGGAGATTGTATCGTTGATTTAGTCATTATATAATTGTAAATATTTATGTTATCAATAAACATGTTACACACTGTGCTTATCTTCATGAGGGATTTCAAGGGCGTGTATAAAACATTTTGTAGAAATTGGCGATTTATTCACTGACAATAAATACATTAGATCCATAAATTGAGAGCAACATCAACATATAATCCGAGTTTCAAATTTGACAATTCCGGCTGATTTATCGATATCAATAATTGATTTATCGATCTGTGTCGTTAATTCGGGATTAAATACTTGGCCAATCCTAAACGCAATATGGATATCTGCAAGCTGAGAAGAGGAGCATGTAACCGAAACACAATTGATCCAATGTTACATTTAGGACTGAGTCTTTCGTATCCATAAGTTCTGTTTAAAACAGGCGCCATCGTTTCTATATCCCTTCAATTTCATGTACTGCTTCTTTATACATGCGATTGGCTGTCATATTCATAACAAAGCATTTCATGAAAGAACTGTTAATGATTCTAAAACTGAAAACAAAAGTCATTACCACTTTCTTATGATTATGGCCAGGTTATTATGACTTTGAATCTAAAGGCTTCAGGATATAAGTTAAGGATGTGTGTAGTTGTACCGTGGACGTATTTGAATTGACATTCAATCACATTGAGGATTACGGCAATGTATACGATATAACATTTTCTATTTTAAATTGTAATTACAGTCCCAAAGCCCCAAAGAAAACAAACAAACAATCTATTAAGGAGAAGAAAAGTTTATTTCTACATCAGCTAAAATGAAAAGTTATTTCAGTGCTCCAGGATTAAAGCAATTGGTGGATATACCGGCTTAGTCCAATTCTGTAGAATACAAAGGCATCATTTAAGAACATACATGTACACTACAAATGTGTTAAGAGTCAAGATGAGTTTTTGCGCAAATATAATGGATTAAATATTGAAACATTTCTGTCCTTATGTAGACTGTTACGGTAATTTGGAGTATCGCAGTTGTCTGTGAAGAGTAGGCTCCCTTTTGTCACAATTACGCGTATACACTTAAACTCTATACCTTAATTTATTTTTACGCCACACAGTTTACAAATAATAAACTTTATTTTAATCCATGATATCACAAAATGAAACCCATGACGTGATGACATCGCACAACTGTCTCGAAAAACCAACATTAGTTAAATGTCTACATAGCCTTGTTCCCAATAATTTGTTGTTTGTTTGAGTAGAGTTTAATCTCGTGCTAACGGTTATTTCACTCCTATAGTAACGTGTCATTATAAAGGATGAAGGAAACCGCCCTGATCACCACTAGCAACACACAGGCACGAGACAAAAACAGGTCGACCACAGAAAGCAATACAAAGATATCACAAACGGATCGGCTTCGTGTTTCTCCTTAACCCCGGTACCTCCGGGATCACTTAAAGCCATCATAACTGATGCCCCCCTCACGAACTTCACAACCTATAACTCCAATAACGTATAGCCTTTGACATTTGGTGATGCAATATTTCGCCGTTTCTGGGCAATAATTTTAAAATAAAGCGAAATATTGCATCCTCGGGTATCTTTTATAAATTTATCAATAAAACAAAATCTAGTAACTTTAGTATAAAGTCGTTTTATCTTATCACTATGTGTTAAGCCAGTATAGGACAATCACACAATTGCTCTAGTTGACTGTAAATAAGATTGTCAAGGTTGTTCACATACATATTACCTTCACCTGTTGATCGCTTACTTACCTACAAGCTTGAGTTTTAATTGGCTAGTTACCTTGATCACGTGTTCACAGCATGAGACGAACAAGGCCGCTGTGACATTTTAAAAAAACTATGACTCATTTTATCTTTCCTTAATAGTCGAGTCTTTGACTCGACCTATACACTGGCTATCTGATGATATTAAAGCTGCATGGTTGCGGATTTTGATGCAGGTGAACTACTATTCACTCATTCCTGAATGAAAAGAAAAATGTGTAAAGTGTCTGAGGGATAGGCTATAGTGTGGAACTACTTTGCGTTTGTTTTGTTACTCATCTCCCATTTATATCATTAGGCTTGATCCCTGTTTTTTTTTTTCCTTATTTTTAATTTGCAATCACCTGACGTTTAATGTGTGACTATTTTTGGTACACGAATAAGATAAAACAATAACTCAAAGCCGAAGGGGGTTCTTTTAATACTTGTGTGTAATGTACGTATATTGTATACATTCAGTACTGTATTGCTGTAGTATAAAGCAGTATCTATGTATATATTCTGAAACAAACAAAACAAATATCTTTGGGAACATAGATATCGACACAAACTCATTATGCTATTTTCACTTCAGCATTTCTTACGTATCCAAAACATAAATTTAATGTACTACTTTAATATCTTCTTTGAAGGTTATATGTATTTCCAATACCCTCATTTATAACACAAATCGACAACAAGAACAACTGTATCACGTGAATTTATTATTCATGCGTCACAGAGAGCAATGGGGCGTTTCGCTAAGCGATCATAAATGAAAAGCAAAACTACAAAAAATACCACAAATAATCTTATAGTTAACCCTCCACGGGTTAAGTGCCGTGCGCAAATAAACATATCAAGGAACACAGCTCAGCCGTCTTAATGAGAAAACAATGACCGCTTTGTTTATCGTAGTTCCGACTCCCTGCCTTCACAGACTCGCACTGCATGAGCATACCAATAGTTAAAATCCATCTCAAAGACAAAAACAGCCTTTACTTTAAATTAACAAATTCATTATTCCGTAAACAAACTTGTGGTTTTGTGATATTTTTTAATTGCCAAGTGGGTAAACGCACGTTACGTCCCAGTGTGCGATTATCCATGTACCAAATTTCCCATAATAAAAAAATTAAACATGGCCGCCACCACTTCAAAATTTTTTTTTTTTAATTTGATAAAACTTACAGCACAAATAATAATTAGTTGTCGCGAACGTAGTTTAAAACATGTCTACTTCACAATCGCTATAATTTGTGGCATCAAAATATCATAAACATTGTTTTGGAAGACTTTTTCTGTTGCGTTTTTCTCTGTTTTACATCTAAGCTGAGTCTGAGGCGTTGAAATGGCAGTACGCGATGCCAAGGGAGGCAACTTCTGATTGGTTATTGACAGTTTACTGTATACAAGGGGGAAATTATAGTAAGAGCCACTTTTGAGAGCTCTTTTTCTGTCTTTTTTCGGGTTAGAATGGTGTTTAAACACTCGATATCGGTCATAGGTTTTTTAAGACCTCTGTCGTCATTTTGACACCTCGTCAAAACCCTCGACGGCTGCAGCGGCTCGGGTTTTGACTTGGTGTCAAAAGGACGACAGAGGCCTTAAAAAACCTAACAAAGACCTCTGGCTTAAGCTTAAAGCCCTAAACAAATCACTTGATGCTATAAAAATATATTGTTACCTACAGAGCGGGCCGCCGTTGCCTTTCATCAACATATCTGTGAAAATCTAATTAAGCCCACTTTTTCTGGAAAAACGAAACTATTACAACAACGCACCTCAACCAATACGCTCACTGGCATCCGAAGCAATGTATTTCATCCATCTATATGTTGTCACATTTGAAAACGAAAGTTTTGCAGCGGTTTTGCTACGATCATGTCTACCGGAGCACGATTTTCAGACTCTTCCAACGGTACCAGCAATCCGGTTCAACATCTGACCGTCAATGTTCTGGTCGACCTTTGGTCACACCAGCATCCCAAGATCGCTACATCCGGTTACTTCATCTTCGTCCTTGAGGTCGACAATTTCGGCGGAGGAAGTGTGATGATGTGGGGTGCCATATCCTACGCCAAAAAATTCAAATGGTGCACACCCTGGCAACCTTAACGCTACTCGATACAGAGATACAGAGGTTTTGACACCACACATGCTGCCCATAACGAACCTTCGTAAAGAAGTGTTTCAGCACGACAATGCTCGGCCGCACACAGCTCTTACTTCTGTTGAGTTTTTAAATAACCAGCCGAACGTAACAGTGTTGCCCTGGCCGTCCAAATCACCAGATTTGAACCCAATAGAACATTTGTGGGTTGATTTGAAGAGACGCGCGCGCAGTTGATATCCAGCGCCGCAAAATCTGCAAGAACTGCAGCAGGCTCTTGAGCAAGAATGGAGGAGAATTTCGCATGACCGTACTCGTCGATTGATCATGTCTATGCCGAGATGGGTCCGTGCTGTGTTACAGTTTAATGCTTGGCACAACAGATATTGACTTTGCATTGACATCATCTGAGCGCTATGGACTTAATGTGATAAATTTTGACATTTTAATGAATTTCAAAATCTGAACAGCCAGTGTGCTTAATTTCAATGTAATGTGATGCTTATTTCCGTATTTCAAATGATGTTGAAATTCTTATTTGGATAAAAAAAATAATGTTGCGTTTCTGTTTTGGGAGAGTATATGTGAAATCCTCTCTCACTTATGCTAACTTATTTTCAGCATATATAAAAATGTCAGAACTAAAGACGTTAAAGCCCATATGCAATTTTTCGCTGTTTTCTGCTGACTATGCTCGGCCGTGATAGATGTATATGAATGTGCCTAAAATCCTTTACTTTGTTCCCTTGAAGCTTACTTACCAGCGTATGACACTAGTTCCTACTCTTTAATAAATCTGGCGAATGTCATAAAATCGTCCATTTTGTTCACCCGAAGCCTATCTACCAGCCTATGCCACTAGTTCCTACTCTTTAATAAATCTTGCGAATTTAATAAATAGCCCATTTTGTTCACCGGAAATCTATCTACCAGCGTATGCCACTAGTTCCTACTCTTTAATAAATCTGGCGAATTTAATAAAATCGCCCATTTTGTTCACCGGAAATCTATCTACCGGCGTATGACACTAGTTCCTTTAATAAATCTGACGAATGTCACTATGAAACTCTCGATGTAATCGCTCAGTATTGATCCATAACCCTCGTATTATGTATATTTACCGGCGCGATACAACTATATACCCCAATCTAATCAATTCTGTACCCTTGTGTGAGGTAAAAATACCTTATTAAGTGCTAAAATAGTTTATTGTGTGTGAAAAAAAGAGCAGGATATCGGTCATTCTGCTCGATTTTAAAATCGACATTCACAGCGGGATATAGGGCTGTTTAACAACCTATACTTGATTAATATTTCCACACCTTTTTAATGAAGGTACTGACAGTATTGGGCAGTATTTAATTGCACCTGTTACCGTCGGTTTTTGAGAAATATAGTTATGAGACCGTTATATTCAGTCAACATCTACATCCAAATACGGCTACCTGGCATCATAGATACAGAAATATGCATCTAGCCATAAAATTTGACTCCTTGGTCATAATGACAGGTGTAGTCTCTTCAAAAATCTTTAATTTGCTCTCCCCAGACCCAAACTACCTCCACTACTGTTAACTATCTGTGCAGATCCACTTTAGATGGAGAAGTTATTTCCCTTTAACAATTCACTCGATTCACTAAAATTCGGAACAAAATAACTGTCAGTCATTTCTTCGGGAAATATGCGACGTGGTTGTTCTTTAAAACAGCTTATGTGGAAATGTTTAAGGACTGGTCTGAAATCTTCTTTCAAACCGTTTGTTTCTCCATAGAAATTCAGACGGCAAGGCTAGGCACATTTGTTTAAACCCGTTAACGTTCTGTCTTCACGGTTTGGGTTATAGATAGCACGGTTATAAATCAGGACAATGTTTTGTAGTGACAATAGACATATTAATTATACAATTTCTGGATAACCACTTCTTGTTTTGTGATAGAACACAACGTTTCGATACATATGCCTGTAT
>JARFOD010123996.1:0-28646 GCA_031763545.1 Mopalia muscosa
ACAAATCTGCTTCCCGTTACTCTTTAGCTCTGCGAACACCAGGGCAACAGAAAGCAACCTCTTTTCTCGCCTCTTACAAACGACCGTGTTTATTATGAAACATCTTGCACATTTCTGTTGTTATAAGCCACATTTCTTCTGTATTAATGCAATACTTTACAGTTTTCCACTTTTATGACGTTTCCTGCTCTTTATACCACTTATGGGTGTTGTATACATAACTTTCATTCTGTTTTATATATGCTGTACTTTCAGATGTTTTTACACAATTTCTGGTGTTTCAGGCAACACTTTCTGATGTTTTAACTCCATTTCTGATGTTTCATGCAACATTTTCTGATGTTATTCCATTTCTGGTCTTTAATGCAACACTTTTTGGTATATTAAACCATAATATTTGGTGTTAAGCCAAATTTTCTGTTTTTTATGTAACATTATCTGGCCATTAAAACAATTAAAAGGTTCTGTAAGTGAAGTGGCACGACATACTTACAGTGTATGGGAATTCTCTGGCCTTTGTGTCTACCACATCTTGACAGTAGTGAGGGTCTAAGTGAATCAACTTCTCCTCTGGAATCAAAATGGTTAATATCTCTACATTTTTATCTCAACAGAATTGATACATCAGACTGGAATTACATATTTCCGGGACTATTCTTTATTTCTTTATTCATCCTGATGTTAGATCAACAGGATTTAATCCCAATTACAGATCATTGACCAGCATTATTGTGGGAGGAAACCTGGGTGGTAAATTAACCCAGAAAACCCACGACCTTCCGCTAGTTGCTGGAATACCAAACCACATAAGGTTTGCGGGAATTGAACCAGCAACCCCAGAGGTGAAGGGGATATGTGGATCAGAAGCGTACACGCTAGACCACATTGCCACAGATCCCCAGTCCTTAATGACAATAATGACCATGTTATATCAGCACTGGTTAATAAATAATATTTATAAGTAAAGTCGTTACCTTGCCAGCCAATGAAATACAGTGAATGTCTTGGTTTTCCTCCGATGATTCCCAGACAGCAGTCCTGTGTGAGAAGTGACTTGAGACAGGGAATGTAGACGGGGTTAAGAACATCACTTCCCAGCCTCACGGGGATCAAAATGACCACGCCACGTCTCCACTCGGGTTCAAATCCCGACCCACTTATGGGAGAGGTTGGGGATTCCGTAGAGGAGCTCAATCTTGCTGACGAATGTCGACGGTTGGAACAAAGGTCCAATATGTCCTGTTTGTAAACTAAAATGAGACAAAAATGAAAAAGTTTGAAGTATATTCAAATTATGAAATGGAAGCCATTTTGTTTTACATAATTTGGAGAAATGAAATCCCATTATTGCTTTGCGCAATTTCATGATTGCAATCCAATCCTTTATCTTAGAAGTAGGAAGCTAACTTCCACAGTCTTCCTGGTTTTAGAATTATCTGTGAACTTGATCTTAATATTATCATTTTTAGAACACAGGTGTGAATATTGTAAAATGATGCATTGTGGCCATTTTGCTGTAAGGAATTTAATGAAATTCAATCCAATATGTTGTCTTTATACAAGGAGACTATATTAAAAATTTCAAGTTATTCAAGAATTTGTTTCTAAGTAATAGTGTTCACAACATATACAATAATGAACATTGTAAAACAATACCGTAAAACAATACAATGATACAATATCCATCTTATGGATCTTGATGAAATTCAATCCTATCTTTTGTCTTCAAGGTAGGAAGCTTTTTTCAAAGGGGAGAGGGGGATGTGGATTGGAAGACACTGTGTGTCATTCATTGGAAAGTGGATAAAAATTACCATTTGTGGTGTTATACATGTAGGTAAGTTATTTGGACAGTAAATGTATATTTTTCTATTGTTTGGGAAATTTCCGTCTGGTGGGGAAATTGTTACACCTATTTTTCAGGGGAAAATGTATGTTTACAGGTAAAAAAAAAATGGGTTTGCAAGAATGCTGCTGGCATTTAAGGATGAACCACAAAAGTCGGACACCAAATGGCTAACAGTACATGCCAGCCACCTAGACACAGCCCTTAGCCAGAGGGTGAATATACGAAAATAAACGACACAAGACCTGCACTGGTAATTCACCCAAAGCTGACTCGGAGTTAATATATATTAGCAAAAATTACACTGTCACAGCGATGAGGACTTATTATAAACCAATGAATAACAAACCTGTGCAATCTTGACTGACATAAATAGCTATATCATTTAGTATGGGCTGGTATTCGTAGGCCTTTATTATAGCATCTCTGAAAATAAAACAAAATTCATCAATGAGCAAAATCGTATGTTTTTGTTTACCATGTACACATAATAAGGAATATACATTTGCTTGGAGCCGTAATGTCATAACAAGAAATAACGTCCTATCCAAGGATCAGAAAACTAGCAACAGATAAGTTAAAATATAAACAATATAACTTGGCTACATAGTGTCACTTTTCAAATTATTTGTTAAGTTTTTGGTAATACACATGCTTATTTCCCTTAATGTCTCGTTGGAGCCCTTGCACTAAAAAAGAGCTAATTTTTTTATCATAACCTCATGCAAATGCATGTACTTCCTTCTTTGAGTGGCAATTAGATGCTAAATATAGCGAATAACAACCAGGAAGGCAATGATATAGATTATAATTGCTTAAAATAAATCTGAAAATTAGAATCTGGAACTGTACAGTGGACCCGGAACCAAATCATTTTGATTTTGCTGAAGAAGTTCTAGGTTATAGAAAGCACCATTCAATAACCTACCCAGCTGCAGAAGAACTACTTTTCTTTTCCATTGGCTCACTTGGTATTCAAATAATGACGAAAAAAGAACTGGGGTGATTTTTGACGTTTTAGGTAAAAATATATATAGTGTGTGTCAAGTTATCAACGCATTAAGAAGACTTTGACAGTGTGATGATGTAACATAGTAAATGAAGCTGTGTAAAATGTCACAAAAATAATCCCTTTGATTCTTGTGCTACAAAACATTAGAAATTGTCATAAATTAAAATGAAAGATAATGATTTTAGTGGTTATCTGTTCTTTCTTGAATAGTAGCTAAAAACAGTTTAAAACCATTCGTTTTTGGTTTTTGGTAAGTTTTTCTGACGGTGAGCCAATAGCAGAGAAGTATGCGATAGCACGGTAGTAAAGAAAATATACCCCCTGTACAGGAGATCGGAGCACACTGGTAACTTACTTAATGACCGGATGTTTTTGACATTTTACGTTTGATGTAGACATATATAGTAGGCATGACATCATCAAAGCAAAGTAAACTTGAGAGCATGATGATGTTTGATGCTACATAGACAATAAATGTATTCAGATATTTCATAAATTAACATAAAAGATACTGTTTTTAGTGTTTATCCGTTGTTTCTTAAATCGTAGCTTAAAATAGTTTAAAATCGTTCGTTCTTGTTTTGCCAGTTTTTCTGACGGAGAGCCCATTGCACAGGAGTATGGGATAGCATAGTAGCAAGCAAAATATACCTCCGGCACAGGAGATCGGAGAACTCCTGGTAACTTACTTGAGTATATGTGCGACAGATGCTGGGCCGTACCAATCGCCAGGGCGTTTCCCTGACTTTGCACCAAGCTGAACCAGAGAGTGAACAGAGAAAGGTGATTGGTCACTGGGAAAGTCACCAAACCACCGGATGATCTGTTTGTGATATAACTCTTGTTCTTTTGTTTGCAAGTCGAATAATCTCCAATCTATCCAATGATAAAAAAATAAAGGGGTAAGTAATGAATATCATCGTAAAATCACTGCATGTAACATCAACTTTAACACAGATCATTGAAAAGAACCTTACCTAGAAGGGTAGACAAATTGTACCAGTACAGTAGGCATAGTTGAATTGTTTGTTGAAATACGTTATGCAGAGCATTTTTATTTATTTATTTGTGCATATTTTAGTACTCAATGCTACAAGACTATACAGAACACCTTTAAACTTCTGCTAAATTACAAGGACATTATGTACTATGCCTGCTTTCTGAATTGGGCTCGTTACATTTTCTTTTTCTAAACCAAACATAAACTTTATAATTTAAAAAAATATTATATATAATTTTTTTAATTGAGATTTTCCAAAATTATCAAAATTCCATTATGGATTGGTTTCTGGACCTAAAGCAGTGATATGTTAATAAATCAGAAAATGAACTTTAATATGAAGAGTCACAACAATTTCTATTTTCTAACATAATGTTTCTGACAGACTTCATTTAAAATTTTTTTTTTAAATAAAACAATTAAAATGTCACAAAACGCCTACCTCTGGATAAAAAGTGATCACAGAAAGCTTGTGCTAACATCATTTGTCCACTCCTTAGCATGCATCCCCAGCCACAATCAGTGGTTAACGTCGATCGCTGTAACACCGGGAAATCTCTACGATATGTAAACCATAACCGGGAAGTGAAATCCCGTTTAAACGCCTCCATCTCCGTCATTCTGTATGAGAAGTTCGGGCGAGTTGGTCGATGTCTTTGAGGCTGATGAATATCTGTCTCTACATCCTCTATTAACAATAATAAAAGCATTGCCAGCGTGGTCATATCTAGTATAAGAATTATCATTTACGTGAATTGGTTGTTACTGTCAATGTGGGCATCCTGTGCCAGGGGTTAATCCAGAGATATGGCCACCTGTCTTTTGGATTGATAAAATCGAGATTGGACCAGCACAAATAGGAAATGGATGGTAGTTTTGACTAAAATGTGGTTTTTGGTCGGACATTTCATGGATTCTTGATACAGCCTTGTCCTTTGCTCTACTTTATTGTGTTCTGTTTGTTTGTTTGATTGGGGTTTAATGTCTAACTCATGGGTATTTTACTTTTATGACGCGGATTGTCCACTGCACATAGCCATATTACGGTGGAAAACCAAGAGGAAACCTCAAAAAAAAAAAAAAGATTGCCGGAGCCACAACATGTGGCTCACTCATATATCTGATGGTTGACGGGTGAACTCGATCCAATGAATGGTACATCGAAGCAGGTTCAGTTTAGTAAGCTAGCACGCTACCACTTAGCCATGGCCGCGGGCTAACTTTTTTATGAGCTAAGACGGAACATAAAGGTGATTTGCTGTGGTGCCATACAAGACAAGCAAATGAATCAAGCGCAATTAAAATCTTAAATAAAAAGACAAAAAATAGCCTGAGAGGTGATTTGAACTACAAAACAATTCACAATGCTCCTTTTTTACAGGAAGATATCACTTTGAGAAATGTGATCTGCAAACTTTGTGGGTGGAAAAAAAAATCAACCAACCTTCTTTCCTGATATGATAACATTTTCCTAGCAGATAGATGGGACTGTCAAAGCGGAACTGTGTCTTAGTCTTTATTGTCCAGCCTAGATAAACACAACAACATAACAAAATCAAGGACCTTGTTGAAAAGCTGGTGAGTGATCTAGAAAGTAGAGAAGACTGGCATTTACTGAGCAACGGTAAATGAGAAGAAAATATTTAAATCAATAATTACATACTATATCAGCCAATTGTATTAAAACAAAAAAAAAAAAAAAACTAATTGCCATAGCATAAATGAGATATAGCATATCTAGTAACTGAAATTCAATTTTTATTGAATCTGAGAGGCTGAATATCAGCCTCCAAAACTGACTTTTTTAAATGAATCCCTGGTAAAAAAAACTGACTTTTATAAATCAATCCTGGTAAAAAAAAAATGACTTCTATCAATGAATATCTGGTAAAAAGTGAGTTCTACCAAATAATCCTTGGTAAAAATGACTTCTATCAGTGAATATTTGGGAAACACAACTTCTATCAATGAATCCCTGGTAAAAAATATAAACAACTTCTGCCAATAAATCCTTGGTAAAAAAAAAAACAACATCTATCAATGAATGTCTGGTAAAAAAAAAAAACACTTTTATCAATAAATCCCTGGTAAAAAAAAAAACAAAACTTTCTGACACATTTTAAATACATGTATGCCAAGCAAGACTTGAAATTCTCAAGCAGATTTGCCATAAATATGAAAATATGTTTCAAATTCATTGCATAAATTCAGTAGCTTAGAAGTATCTTGTATGACTTTGCATAGAAATACTACAAATAAAATTAACTTACCATAACGCATATTGTTCCAAACAGACATAATTTTTGTTTTAACCTTTTCACTCTGCTCCAAAAGCTGATCTATATCTCCTTGTCGAGATTTGTCAGCAGTTTGTGACCTTTCAGTGGAGGAATAAATACTTTCTGAAGACCTATGTTTATCATCAGCCCATTTTCTTGAATCAACACGTAATATCCCGTCTTTTGGAACATTCTCGATACTTGTACATAGATCATCGTCGGAGTCCAGATCCCCAGGGGTAGACTGGGATCTCTTTTGTAAAAAATCTGGCCTTACAAACAACATGTACCCTGAGTTACCTCCTGACAATGTTCTCTCAGTTTGTGAAGGAGCAGCGTTCTCACAGCTTGGTGTGAATGGTAAAGAATGACTACTAGAATGTTTATGATAACTCGGTGCTGGGTCGGACACCAAACTCTGTAAATTTGCTGGATTTAATGTCAATGGATTGTCACAAGAATATCTGGACTTACTATCTGCAACTGTTAAACGTCCCATATCAGATTTCGAGCTACTGTTATTTGTAGCACCATACTTTAATGCTACCCGAGAAGTGTTCGGTGAACAAAACGAATTTGCCTTAGATGAACTAGAATTACTATGTCCAGTAGAAGTGTTGGAAATTACATTATGCTTTGGTAAATTTCCGAATTTTTCACCTTTCTTCTTCTGTTTTTGATGCCGTGAATTTATGTGTGACGAAATATGGTCATCAGGTGACTCTGACACTTCGTTTGAGACAGGTGATAAAGACTGATCCAGTTCGCACCACGAATCGAGAGACGTCACATCGTCACATCGAGCTCCTCTTCCGAATCGAGGATAGGAATTTGATGGACTATCCATAATTGTCGCCTGTCTAGTGTCAGTGACAATCATGACTCAGTGAAATATGCTGTATGGTTCACAATCGAAGTGTCAAATACAAAGTGACAACAAATATCCGCCATTTTGTATTCACGGGAAACCACATGACCGGGACACCCTAAATTTGAGAGAGACGGACTTTAGATCAATGATTTACATACAATTTGAATTAAATTTATACAATGAGTCAAAAATACAACCATACAGAAGGTAATTATTTATTCGAAAATGATAGACGAAAGAAAAGCTACCTATTAAATATGTACTTTGTTATGGATTTTTAAATTAATCAACGTGAAATTAGAAGTCAATTTCTAACCTTCGATTACAATATACACATTGTATATTGTAATCCCAGTTCTAGCAGAATATGCGCACAGACACGCATTAATCGACAATTTATCCATTTACTACAATTAAATATTTTATATATTGAATAAAAGTATAAATTTATGGATACGAGTTCATTTGACTTTGGGGCGTTTGGCCCTGCCGGCGGCAGTATGAAGGCTACCTCCATGTTCAGTTATCTATAGATGGGATATATTATACTATATACCTGTAGACCGTCGTCTAGGGTCATAAACCAGGACTATATGTTGCGTATTAATTTTCGTAAATTGTTCGGCCGTCGTCAGACAAATTTAACCGTTTAATACACCAGGACTAGGTAATGGTGTCATTCATATATTCTATAGGCCCTATAAAGATCGAGTCACCCAGAGATATCAAATTTAGGAAATGAGGGTAGGCTAGTAATTTTCTTCCGGGCCTCAGCCCCGGCGAGAAACTGAATCTGAAAATTATTCTCGTTTCTGGTAATAACCATGAAGTTATTACACTAGTGGTTGAAACGACTAAATATCTCGCTAGAGCGTTTATTGACTAGTTTGGACGAGATTATTAATCATATAAACGAGCTATTCAACCAATCAAATGACAGCATTTGGGGCCATATTAATTATGACATGTGCGCATGCAATTTTGTGTATTGTCTTGCCCCTTTTGAGTATCCTAAAATGATTTATTAAATGGCAGGTTTACGCTGAAGAGTGAAATGTATTTCCTTTTTTTTTCAAGCCAGTCACAAAATTGCGTTTAATCAGCTTGCGGTTTATTTCCTCCATTTTCGTTTTCCATGACCGAGCGTCAATTTTCATTGGTTGATTGAACGAGTTAATAAGTCGTTCAAACGAGTAAATGAACAACAGATTTTTTATGTCACTTTTATGGCTCTGTACTACTAAATTTAATAATTCTTGAATAAAAAGTTTATTCCATATTTTTAAAAACCCATTTAAACAATTTGCCGGTGGATTTGTCTGTTTCTAGGGCCAACACGTGAGTGGAGAAGAACGTTATGGTGCCACCCATTTCCTTAAAAATGTCGCCATCTTACCTTTGCGACTTGCGTACGGCCCGCTTGGTCATAAACAAGGACCATTTTGAATGTAGTGATATCCACTAAAATGGCTTGAATTTTGCGGTCTAGCCAGGCAACTTACATCTGTATAAAAAAACCGGGACTGTGCTATGTTGTCATTCAATTCCTTTTAAAGATCCTAAGAAATTATCCTTAAATCATTTTTTTTTTCTATTTTAGGTTGACACACATTTTCACACTTTTAAGAGCTTGATTTTTGGTAAGTTTGGCTAAAAGCAGGGTGAAGTTTCATGACTTCCTGGTACGACAGTGAGGTCATGGTTCTATCCCAAAGTTTCCAGTCTGCGTGGAAAAACAATATGTAACTTGAAGGTTACAAAATGGTATCTAAGTGTTATAGTTTGTCTTCAGACAACCCATATACGGCAGGAATGAGTTTTTTTTTGCATTGGATAAATTACTTGAAAGCTGTTATGGACTAGGAAATTATATAAATTTAGTCTTGACTAAAATTTCATTAGATTCAGAAGACGTATAGGCTGTGTGAGCTGGGTTGTTTAAAAGTTAAACCAGGTTTAATTTATAACAATACAAAGGTATACCGTGCTGTTGTTCAGGGTCCCGTTTCACACAGGGATCTTAACTTACGTTGAACGTAACTGTAATGGCGACACTATATGTCTTCAACACTGAACGTTATGGTGACTAGGTCTACGTTTTGCGTAACCTAAGACCGCTTTGTGAAACGGGCCCCAGTATCAGATAATGTGCTCTTCGTCATTGCGTGATTAGTGTTTTACGCCGTGCTCAAGGGTATTTCACTAATGAATATACCCGCCGTGTTTTCCGGCAATGATTGACACTAGCACAACCATTAACTGTGAAATGTTTTGATAATTTTGTAAAGTTTATCTTCCTCCAGAGCTTAGTAAAGAGAGTATGTGGCTCTTCAAACAAACTACCCGTAGCCAGCAAATCTTAAACAATGCTTTCTTATATTACAAATATATACGAACAGAATCTCTTAAACTAATGTATACTAATATAATGACCTATAGCTTTAGAACTGGCCCCGGCTATCGCATGTTAATTAAATGGGAATCTATGTAAAACCACATATAAAATTTAAATAATAATTGCAAATACCCATTGTCATTTTATTTATGCTCCATTGTCCAGATAATTAAATCAGAAACTTAGATTTTCACCTGAATTATTCATATTTAAACTATCGTGGGCTAGAAGTAAATTGGTTTACGTTCTCAAAATAGCAATAATTTTAAATGCATTTGTTGGAAATGACATAATACACGCAGTCCACAAATTCAAAACAAGGCAGGGCTGAGTTTTTACTTTGGATAAATTATTTGAAAGGTGTTACGGACTAAGAAAATAATTTAATTAAGTCTTGAGTAAAATGTCATTACATTTAGTTGACGTAGGCTATGTTTCGCAACGAAGTTTTCTTCTTTGCTGGAGCTAAGTGGAGGTGTTCCTGAGAAGTCGAACTTGATATAGATATTACATTATAAATCCACAGGCTAACCGGTGCTAAAACAAGCTAAGGGGTTTTGGTAAAGGTGCAGAGAAGACTTCATTGATAACAAATGTTCCTTCCGTAGAATTTTTTTTAAGTTGTTTGATTTTTTTGACAAAAGGCTTCAAACTCGGCCAGTGGAGTGTTGGGAGGGAGCTTCCTGTTGTCCTGGTGTTCTCGGATCTACAGGGAAACTTGAAGTCGTTATGTTTGTGATATGGTTGTACAGCGTCCTGTGCATGGGTATCCTTTTTTGTGTGGTCTTTGTTTGTTGTTTAGGGTGGATTTCTTCACCCATTGAGCTGGCACGCCGCCATGTGAGTGAAATAATTACGACTTAAAAATCTCAATCAAACGAAAAATTAAACTCGTACCTGGGCTAGTGCTTTTTTTTCGTCGTGGCATGGCTGAATCCTTCATGTCATTACCATAAGGGCAATAATAATAATTATTGTCGAATTTGAACTTTTGGCGCCGTATTTCACCCACATGACATAGTGTCAGCCACCAATGACAATAAACAAAGACAATACAGGATAATCACAGGGCGTAATAAAAACAACACTGCCAAATAGATATTTCTTCCTTAGCCATAACAGCACCAGGGAAACATCAATCTCCATCCCACCGAATTTCAGATTTTAATATAAATAAAACAAAGCTTTCGTACTTTTTGCAACGAATTTTTTTTCTTGCTGGAGCTATAATTGCAGGTGTTCCCAAGATTTCGAACTTGGGATAACTATTAAAAACGTACAGGGTAGTAATTAGAAGTTATCGGTCCGTAACTTAGGATAAGTAAGTACAGGTGTGGATTGGTTAGATGTAGGCCTATATGGGTAAAATGGAAACATAAAGTGTCCGTAGCGTTTGTGGTGTATGGGTACACTCTTAAACATATGCATCCCTTCAAGGTTCTTCAGTCAAGGATCTGGTGGAACCCCTTATAGTTCTGTATATGGAACCCTCAAAGCATCTGTTCCAGGTATTTCTCCATATTTCCTTATATAAAAGAACCGTTTTTGTCGTAATGTCGTAATGGTTCCACGTCCTCCTTTCTAAATATACCTCAGAGAACCATTATTTCTGAGAGTGTAAGCTGGAGAACGGAGTGGTTAAAAACCGGATTCTCGGATATAGTCTTCTTTATTTCCATTCTTAAAGAAACAAGCAAATCGTTATCTCTTTCGTTGACGGCTTCGTAATTTTTACTTTAAAGAAGTGAGTGGGAATTTGAGGTGGAATTATATTGGAACAAGTTCGTCTTAAGTCCACGCTTTGTTACGTGAGTGTTTACAAGGACCACGTAAAATACAATAACATTAACTGGACGTGAGAAAAAAAAATTTAGCGTGAAATAATTTGTTCGAAATCAGGCGACTTGATTTCTTGGCTGGAAACCTAGTCATTTTTAAACATTCTGTAATATAATGCCCACTTAAGACACACTTGGCTTACCATAGAAATTAACGCTGTGTTTTGCTTGCCTGTGTAATCTGCATAAGAAACAGACCACCTTAACAATGTTCCATACCCAACTGATTTAGATCAATATTCATGACAGCTACATGATAAGAATATATCAAACCCGACTGGTCCCGTTTCCATGAATGAAACATGGGCATATACATATGCTACATCCATTATACATGTTCTTTTGTTCTCCATTATTATTATTCCTTTTACTTAGATGCGTTTAGTGTTTGGATCCTTTAGTAAACATGGAATTCTCTTCTTGTTTGCTTGAATTATTCTATGACAACCAGATAAGTGGAATCACTGATTATTTATACAGACATAAGTCTACACATATTATTGTATTGATTTGATTCTATTGATTTGTATCCACTTGTATTAATTGATAGGTGTGTACGTGTGTAAATATTGTATCTCATCTGAACGGAACCAGTATAATGGGACTTGGTCCCAAGGATCATCCGTGAAATAAATAATAATACAATATATTAATTTAATCAGCTCCTTAGACTCGGATGGACACCGCGGACTTTCGTCTTTTTCTGATGTTAACAGTATATTTTTTTTGTTTGTGGTTTAACGTCGTACTCAATGTTATTTGACTTATATGACGACGGATTGATCACTTCACACTGTTCCTTGTCTAATTACGGTGGAAAACGGGAAGTAAATCTAGTAAAAACCACCCCCACGATTGCCGGAGTCAAATCGTTTGACACCCACATACATGATAGTCAACAGGCGGACTCGATTCCGTGAACGGTACATCGAAGTAGTATTAGTAAGCACACTCGCTAAGCCACGACCGTAAGCGGTAATAGTATACACTTAACCGATATTTCCGCCGGATTAACTTGGCTATATATCGGGCTTATATCGGCTTAAAATGTTCTGGTTTTAATTTATAGAACTGACAATTTCAGGAATAGATCAGACTATCAGGAAGTACCTGATCTAACGACATGGGAACGAAGATATCTCGTTTGCCATTACGTGACAATGTTAATTTGGGCCAGACGGATCCAACAACTGTAGTACATGTATATAAAGTATTTATGTTCTAGTAGCACTATCATCTCTATTACGCAGCTGTTTTCCCTCGGTTTCAGTTATCCAAATCAAGCATGGATTAGCTGACTCGCTGTAGAACTGTACCTGAGCCCTTTGTCCCTGCACACTTTGTCCAACGCACTGGTCACGGAAGCTTTATCAAGAAACAAAGCTTGACCAGCAAACACACTAGTGGCTGCAACGTTGTATACCAGCTAAACATTGGTAAGGTTTCACAGTAACCAAATAACAACGTTACTGCAAAATAAATATACACTTGAAATTTGGTTCTTAGTTTGTACCAGTTGATGCAACGTTATTATAACGTTGTCAAAACGTCTCAGGAAAACGCTGTAGTTTAACGTTGTAACAACACAAATCGTGACTTGGTAGAGTTTTGTACAACGTAATAACAATGTTGTGAAAATGTTGCATGATGCAACAACAATATTACAACGTTGCTATTACGTTTCTGTTTCGTAGCCGTGTGGTTGTATTCTAAGGTTTTACCAACACAACTGATAGTCTACAACATTAACCAAATCAAAACGTTGTCGCAACGTTGTTTGGCTTTCTGGGTTATTGGTCGCCTACATCTAGACCACCTTGTTCTTATCAACTGATTTCTTACATTAAGAGTTGTTTATCAAATACCCAAAAAACATTTTTTTTTGACGATCTGTAAACCCCTGTTCTCTTACCTTCCCTTAATATATTGAATAACCCGAGTTAAATATAGTATACAACAGCTGCTCTCAAATTACCTTTTTTGACCCCCACTCAACCAGATTGAGGCTTTCTTAGAATAAGAAAGAGGCGGTCTAAACACAGGTTGACAAGTAGGCAATACGTGTAATATACGTACACAAACGATCTTAGTCCCATTACCAGTCCTGAAACCATCACAGACCCGTTACTTGACAGTTGCGCCAGGCTTGTTAGTTATGGACTTTGATGTGTAAACGGCTTTCTGATTGGCTGCTTGTTTATGCAATAGTCGTGTCCAATTAAAGTTTTGCCACGCTTATGCCTCGAATTGCAGCAAGGGGTAGTTTCGTCTTTCACATTTTGATTCCTGCAATGGGAAGATGGTACCCCTGTCTAGTTTTAGCATGGAGGTAAAGTTAATAAGATACGTGTACATTCTCTCTTCCAATCCTACAGATGCACCAAACCAACAGCACAAAATACATAGCGACATCATTTGAACGAGGTACCCGGATGTCAAGTATAAAAGAGCAAGAATTGCATTTCCTACACTTATTTATTAAATTAATGCATGTCAGGATAATCGACCGGTATGTAAAATGCCTAAATTTTCATTTCAACGGAAACGTTTATGAATTTATCATTTTACTTACCATCTAATTTATGGCCTCGTAAAATATTCTGTATTTATAACTGTTTTTTTATGTTAAGTGGCAATGGTTAGTTGTACATATTTACACAGACTGGACTGTAATAGCGGTATAAGAAAAACACGGAAGCTGTTCTCGTTATCACGACGTCACATTGGTTAATTTCCCGGTCGTGTATCAAATGTTTTTGTTAGAACGATCATTGACCGGTCGATACACAGTAAACTGGTCTCGGTGGCCACCTGGCGAATGCACGCGCTCAGATTCCATGGTAGAGTTTTTGGTAGATCGATTGGCCGATTAACAAAGGGTGCACGAGGATAGAATTCGATTTGTAATCAAAGTGCATAGATTGCTGTGTGAATAAAGCATTAATGAGGCGCGGACCGAAAAGGAAGCTATCGCGTGGAGAAGCTGACGTGGTGTGGGGACTGGCGAGATTGAAATTGTACCTGGAAACCGGGGTATCTAATTATTACACATGACTAAAGGAAAGAAAGAAATGTTTTGTTCCATCGACCGTCTGTTGCAATTCTCACTGTGGACGGAACTGACGCAGATATGCTGAAAGGCATTGGGGAATAACAATCAATGGAACGAATTAATGAGTTGCCTTACTAAGTTTGGGATATAAGAGTCACGGAAATAACTCAAGGTATATATACTACAACAAGGACATTCCCACATGTAATACTTGTACGCAGATACAGCCAAGTTAAATTGAGCTAATAGTGTGTATAACTGATTGTTACACCAGTGGGAAACATTTTATTGTGTCTCGGTTTGCAGCGGAAAAATTACCGATGTTGACATGGAGTGCACTTCGTCTCGTAATTTAACGCCATCAACTAATGGAGGGAGACGTTCAAGCCTTAGGTCAACCAGAGTATTAGACCTGAGTTTTAAACAATTCCTTAAATATTTACAGGTTTTAAAACAAGGAGAAGAAGCCCTGCGTTATGAGATAGAGAGAGACGAGCAATCTTCTACAAACAGACATACTTTGGGTTCGCAGAGCATACAACCGTCGACGTCTGACAAGGCCGAAAGATTATGCAATACCTCTACCTGGAGACTGTATTCAGACCTTTGCTCTGATAGAAATTCTTCAACAGCAAGGCGAGATGCTAGACATTCAGTGGACGATTGTGTAACGGTTGTAAAAGAGAAGGTCTTGTCGAACCAAAGAGGGTCATCTGTTAAAGATTCCGACAAAGCGAAGTCGGTCTCTTCATATTTAAGTAAGAACAATGAAGACCCAGAAGACATTTCCACCTTCTCAAGGGAGAGACAAAATGGGAGGACTGCAGAAAAACTAAATTCGAACCTGACAGATACGTTGGATGTGTCCCCTTATGACTATTTCTGGACAACCTCCGTACAGACGCAGGATTGCCGACGACGCTCGTCCGGGTCATCCGGCTCGGTTTTTCTCCCGGAGTCGCCTCGAACCCCAAAGGTTTCTCGAGCTCCAAGTGATAAAATAACCGGTCATAAGATGGGGAAGTTTCAAACAGGATTTCGTCTGCCCAGAATTACATTGTCTTGTGGAGATGATGATGTGTTTCTTTCCCCCGTTGAAAAAACTTTTGTCGAGAAAAAATCACAAAAGGATCCTCGCCGTTTATCAAGTTCATATTCTGTTTTTCCGTCAAAAGTTACGAATGGAAGAGCCAGGCGTTCTCACTCGGCGAGGCAACAGAAACGCCAAATAGTAAACACTGACAACAACAGTAATTCTCGGAATAGCAATCAGGCAAACAAAGGATATTCAGTCATCAAAGAGGTCGATTTCCCGTGCGCTTGTGACTGCGTGATTTGTGACCAAAAATATACAGCGGGACCCACACGTGTGATTTACAGCAGCACAGGCCCTTTGAGAAAACCGATCTACCTGGATGGGTTTCCTGATGGCCGGGGAAAACCTGGCTGGCTGGCTTCTAGAAAACAAGAAGTCCAAGGGCTTGTGTTTAACCGACAAACACATTCGTTTCATCCCCCATTGTCAAGAAAATGGAGTCAGTAAACGTGGGTAAATGTGTAAGATTTATATCCGAGGACATTTAATTTTCGACTTTGACTCTAGTCTTTGTGCCGCTTGGTAAGTGGAAATAACCGTAAGTACCATGAACAAAAAACCAAAAACAAACAAAAACAAAAACACGAATGAGTATAATTCGTTAAAACTGTATATCTCTATTGAATCAGCAATTCAAAGTGTCGTGAATGCTTCAATATGTTTATAAAATTTGAGAATTATTTTTGAATTGAATTTGAATTCAAACTTTTGGTTTTCCCTTCACGACCGACGTTAATCCAAGACGTTCTCGATATGGTGAGATAAACAAAAACTCTCCTCGAAGAGTTAATCCGTACAACCATAATGGTACTACCATAATGATTCTCCGGGAATTGCGTCAGTGTCACAAGAATCCGGTGTTTAATTAATAAAAAGATTCCATGTGCTAGTGAGTTTCCACGAAGCATTTATGCAGATGAGCGACAATTTAAAAAGCATTATTAAAGAGTAAGACCGTTTGTTATAATTCAGCGACACTTATTCTATCTTCATTATATCATGTGGTTTCATGCTTGTCGCTTGTAGAGTAGTGCCAGAATCTTGGGATGCGATGTTGTAGAAGTATGGTTGTAGAGTTGTACCAGAAGGGTTGTAGAGTTGTACAAGAGTACTATATTATTGCCGTATAACTATACAACCAGCAAGCATGAAACTGAAAATTGTAACTGAAGTAAGAAACGGTTTTCTGACATCTCGTTCCTCACAAATGTGTAGCGTGGACAAATTGTACAGGGATTTGCTTGCATGTATATGCTCATTATCTAGCTGAAAGACTCCCCAAAAAGAATCAAGGTTTGGTTGAGGCTGTGTACCGCTGTATGCTATTCCATTCACATGACGTTGTCCCGACCCACTGGCAACAAACAGTGGCGAGACCGGGCAGTTATACAAGACGCAAAACAAGAAAACCCTCGAGAACTTCCTCAAGGGCAACCTAACGCTCGAGCATTCAACAGCTTACCAAAGTATCAATGTGCCGTGTATTATAGCAAACTTGTTAACATTGTCGATTATCGTTAACATGTCTCCCATCTCTGTGTGCTATTCCTAAAGCATGGCGCAAAACACCAATCAACCATATTTGTATATACTGTTTTCGGGCCAAAAACTGATGTCAGGTTATTGGTTAATTATAGCTCTAACACATCGGAACGGGTTGTAATATTTACCATCACGTAACGGTGAAAAGTTCAGTTTGGTCTATGATTCACAGCAAAGATTTAGACAGAATAACATAACAAAAGAGCAATGTTTTTTATGAATATAAAACAAGAATCTTGTATCAATTTAATAGTCCAGTCTGATTAAAGCTTTTATACAAACACACAAACGAAGCAGATTTCTCGTGTCCTTTAATATTGTATGGTGACTGTAGCGTTGGAGGTGTAAGAAATTCCTAGGTTTTCGATTTCCAGTACCTGTAAAAAAAAGTAAATTATTTCATGATTAGCAATTTTACCCACAGTATAGTAGCAGCTACTAAATTAATTGAACTGCATGTTTTATTGAAACATTCATCAAGTTATTTTGTGCAAACGGGTTTTATATAGCTTTTGACTTCTATTGTTCGGACCGTGTATGTTGTAGGCCTATAGAGAATTGATTGTTAGCCTAATCTATTGATCAGTGTAGTGGAATGAACGATAAAATACCGGATTCACGTTGAATGACCAGTAATCGCAACATGGCGTGTTTATAAAGATAATCTTTCTTGGTCGGTCAATGCAGCGCGGCGTGTCTAAGTCAATACTAAATTACCATTTCCGATGTAGGTAATATTGATTTTTCAGAGATTCAAATCAAATCTGTAACAAAACGGACTTATCTAGTCACGCAGCACAATTATAGTACTTTACCAATAACCTGCTCAATGAACTGTCATTTCGAATAGGTCTGGAATTATTTCCATTGCGAACTACTTTTAATATGTCCACATCATTGCTCTCTTAATCTACAAATGGTAGAGGCTATATGATAAACCCAAGTCAGATTTACACAATCTTATGTGCATGCTTATTTCTAATAAAATTATTTAAAAAATGTTATGTAATAAACTTTTCCGTTGGATTCACAATAAAGTGAGTTAGTGTCATTTTTGAGACTACCATAACTAATTCATTCAAGACAGATGGAAAAGCAACCTAGGTGACTTGTATTGACTTAATTTTGTGCTTATCATGTGTCACAGCCCATCACAGGCATCGATAAATTTTGAAATTTACAAAATAACAAAAGATGAACAATGAAATGTATTTTCTTGAGTCACATGAAGGCAGAATTTTCGGGGATATACATTTTTTTCTTATGGCAGAACTAGTATCAGGTATATGAGTGAGTCGCAAGATGTGATTCCGGCAATCGCGGGGGTGGGTTTTACAAGGTTTCCTCCCGTTTTTCCACCGTAATAAGACAAGGAGCAGTGTGAAGCCGAGAACCCGTCCTCATATAAGTGGAATACTTATGAGCACGACGTTAAACCCCAATCAATCAAACAAACAAACAAACAAACAAACGTATTTCGTGTAGCTGTTGTGTACAGCTGTATCGCTGCATGGAGGGGAGAACTGGCATGTTTTTATCTTTCCGTTTAAACTAGAACTAGAAAGAAGGCATGGGGTACCCGGAAGTGAATTACGCGAAATATCGCAGACCACGACGTGGCTTACATTCATGACCTAGTTTTAAGTGGTGAAATCTGTACTTACCCCACTGCCAGAATAGTAATGGTAGTTATTGGATTGTACCAATTGACCATCTCGGTGTATAGCTGTAGGTGGCTTATTGATTCCCAACATGCGGATCTTATTCAGCAATGGAAGGTTGTAGTTCCCAAATCTATGTACACTATACATACTAAGAACATTCTACAGTAAACAAAAACAAGATTTTCATTTAAATTAACCGAATTAAATGAAGCGATTTTCAAAAAATGATTTTTTTAAATGTAAGTTTTACGCTATATTTTAAATATGTACAAATATTAATTCAATCTCATTTTTAGCTGACAAAACATATTTTAAAAACGTGTCCCAACAGATGAAAAGCTGATTGCTGTTTTTTAAAAATATTTAATGCATCGATACAATCGATTAAAAAAGTTAAAATATAACGTATTTGATGGTCAGAAGCGTGACGACGTAGTTGTTTTGGCTTGTTTTGGACGTAATTCATTCGATTTTAGGCAGCAGCGCCCCTAGATGGAAGATCTTAACTGACGGGATATCTATAAATTGATGAATAATTGTTTGTTATGATTTAACACAATAAGCTTTCTGTTAATACCACAGATGACCAGAATAAACAAAAACACAACAGATGTTCCCTTTGAAGGTTATTTCACTCACATGATACAGTGCCAGTCTAGCGTGTGAAGGCACCCGTCACAATAATTTAGAAGAAACGTCGGGCACTGGCAGACATATTAAAATTTGACCCATGTGCATCTGTTTAGTAGAATAAACAAATGTGCTTCCTGGTCCCTACTAAGTGTTTGATGTATTGTGCTCATTTTTAGTATTGTATAAAGCTAATTGTATCGACCTATACCAAACACTTGTATTTTAATTAATAGATACCATGCTAACTTAAATATTCCCTCTAGGGGTGTTTATGTCTAAAATGTAAGTAGTGACGAAGCCGTATTGGGACTGCACAACGACTTTCCCCCCTATTTTCACTCTTTTAAATCGATGTTTATACCAACATCAACAACAGCATTTCAACTTTCGGAAATATGTTTTCTCGGATGAAATTAAGATTTAATGAATGCTTGCAGATATTTAAGCTGAGAAAGAAAACAAACTATGACCAACTTCATATAGTTTTACAAAAGCAGCCACTAGATAAACAAACAAAGGAGTGTGATATGTCTCTCTGCCTCATGTAAGACGTTTTAAGTGGGATTTATTGATTTAATTAGCCTATATAGTATAGTTGTCTAGTAATTGGACAACGACAACGACGAACGACAACAGCTACGTCTACATATTAAATTTCTTACATGTTTGAAGCGAAACTGCACCAGCCAGTATTTACCATCTTCCGTCGCGTCTGAAAGTCAAAAAAATATAAAAGATAATTATATGCTTTTCTTGTCGATGCAATTTCGCAATTCTTTCTTGGTCTCTTATTCATTGTGAACCCAAAGCTGTCTTTTATATACTTTTCCTATAAAATTATTCAATATGCATATATATTCTAATAGATATGGCTGTAAATTCCTAACAACTTTTACTTCAACTTTTATTTTCACTCTGTTCAGGAAATGACATGAGAGGTAAACATTAATAAGCTCATACAATCATGGCGGAGTGACCGCTTTTAAAAAAAAATTTTTTTTTTACAAAATGCCGTCATAATATATGTGTGTTATGATTTATAACAATTGGATAACAAATTAATTTTTTCTATATTTCATAATAGCATAACAACCATAGACATTTTATTTATTCTTATGTGAATTCACAAAACTTATCCTTCACTTAAATTGTTTCATAATATGTTTCAGGTCTCTTTAAAACATTATAATCTTCTGAATAAAGTAATCGGGAAAAATTTAGTTCTGTATTTGGGCTCAGATATGTTTTTGGGATACACGATTTTCTCAGTTCATAAAACTGGGAACATTTTAACAGGTAATGTTTTTCATCGCCCACATAATGTCTGTTACACAGTCTGTCTGTATATGGCGTGTTTGTCCACCTGCCCTGTTTCACTTGGACGTATGTGGTTGCTTAACCTGAGCTTTGTTAAATGGCAAGGTAAAACAGACAGATACGGTTCAATAAAGATTGTGGATTTAAATGAAAAGTAAATTTTTGCTTTGGAGGAAATTTGCGACTTTGATATCCTAGCTTACTGATGGAGTCGCCGTCATCCAGGTAAACCTCTCCCATGGCGGATCCAGCCGCATCACATGCTACCACCATCCCCATGTGGTTCAACTTACTGCAAATACAGAATGGTATCAACTTGTGCGTTCAAGAAAGAATTCAGCGTTTATAACGATAAAAGGGTTCCGACTTCTCGTATATGCTCACGCAACGTTTCAATCTTTATCCTGACATTGCTCTCCGAAATCGCCCTCAAGCCCACTGGCACGAAACTTCGGAAGACAATCTGGGTACACTTGCACGAAACTTCGGAAGACTAATCTGGGAACACTTGCACGAAACTTCGGAAGACAAATCTGGGTACACTTGCACGAAACTTCGGAAGACAAATCTGGGTACACTTGCACGAAACTTCGGAAGACAAATCTGGGAACACTTGCACGAAACTTCGGAAGACAAATCTGGGAACACTTGCACGAAACTTCGGAAGACAAATTCGTATCGTTAATAACTTTCCTCATGTTAAGCTGCCTTAAGATGACGTCATTTACGATAAAAAAAAAATATATCGGCCCTACGTTATTTCTTGAAAGTGTACCTTGATGTCAGGATAGACCTTGAAGCGTTATGTCAAAGTAAGCGAGAAGTTGAACTCCATACATATTTTTCCCTTACTTAATCAGCTTCTACTTTCTATGACATAAACACAGTATTTGTTGGAGTCGTGACGGATAGCCACAATGTTGTTCACTATCGTAGCATGCAACTCAGGTCCCTTCACTCATATGCCGGCAGTGTATATTTGCCAACGATTGAATACTGAATACAAAAGACAATCAGTCAATCATTCAAAACAAGATAAGTTCTGTATAAAAATAGTTCTGATAGTCTAAGTTGAATAATTAATAGCATTTGGCGAGACTGGTCACCTACAAGACAGGTACAAGTTTGGCCAACGAGACATAACCACGGCACACTTGTAATTGGTCAAAAAAAGTTTGAAGATGTCGTAAAATATGTACCTTTGATGAACAGTTGTGGCTGGCTCTTGAGTTGGTAGGATATACCCCCCACGCACGAACAATGGTATAACATCGCGAGGGGCGGATACACTTCTTGTTTGCCCAACGTGCTCAACTCGATTACCCTTTCAAAGAAAACATTTAAACATCAATGGTGATTGGCAAGGAACTTGATTGAGACCTATAACAGAACAATAGTGATCCGCTATGCTCATTGAGTCAAAACACAATTGAAACAATTTTGATTTAATAATTGTGGTACCGATTTTGTGGTCTTTAAGTATGCTCTGGAACATAGAAGAAATTCCAAATGTTTTCTATAACGTTTATTTTCAGTTAACAGGACAATGGCATAAGAAAAACCAGGTCTTCTTTAGTAAGCTGTTTAGAAGGCTGGTGCTAAAACGATTTGACTAAATTAACTATTCTTGTTGATAATCAGTAAATTTTCATTATCCCGTCGTCATGGTAACACAGTTCAATTAAAGCTAAAATTAGATTTGAAAAAGAAATTTTAATATTTTTTTCATAATTCAGCTAAAATTCTAGTTTGTATTCTTTTATAAATTATGAGACGTCCGTTGAGCACAACAACAACAACAACAACGCCATATAAGGCAGATGACAAAAATATGATCCTCCTCCCACTATTAGGTTTTCTCTATATACGTTCAAATATAAATGAAAGGACGGTAAAACAGGTTTGATTTCTGACAAATGTACTGATATTATTTTTTGAAGGTAAATAAAACCACACGGAAGAAGTAAGTGGAGAAAGTACAACAAAAAAATGCATTTTTAGATTGAAAGTGATACAGATATTTAAAGTTATAATGAGAGTTTCGCCCACCGTTCCATATTCATACCAAACATCAGCTGGGAAATAAACATCTTTGGTGGTCTTTCCCTGAAAAAATTAAAATCACCATGCAATAACACAAAAAAGTGCGACTCGGTGAAGACTATTCTAACTATTTCAGTTTAAAAAGAGTTCAAGTCTTTGATATAATCAAGTTGATTTCGAAATTTCAGTGCTTACATGATCAGTGAATTGAAAATATGTACTAAAATTAAAATGTCTTAATTGTTTGTTTGATTAGGGTTTAAAGTCGTCCTTTATGGTATTTCACTAATACCAGGAGGGATTGTCTAACTCCACTCTGTTCCTTGCCTTATTACGGTGGAAAACCGGGAGAAAAACGTGTAAAAACCACCCCCGCGATTGTCGGAGCCACATTCTGTGACTATACCTGATGGTCGACAGATGGACTCCATCAAGTGAACGGTAAATTGGAATAGGATTAGGAAGCGCACACGCTACCACTAAGTCACGGCGGCGGGCTAAAATGTCTTAAAACAAACCGTTAGATAATATGTGACAGGAGGGGGTACATTTTCCTGCTTACTGTTCACGATTCATGGATAATTAACCATTGTTTAATTAGGTAACCCGAAGCTAATATATAAGGAATTACAGGTAAGAGCCGTGTATGATAAAGGGTTGTTTGTGTACCGTGCTATAGCTTACCTGTTCTAGAACTGGGGCTATTAGGAAAGCCGGTCCCCATAAAAATTGAGTATCGACCCCTCTTGCGTGGGCATCGTGGGGAAATCTGAAACCACAAGGATATACTTAGGCCTACTATTCGGTGGTGCAGAAGAGATAAGTCAATGTAACAGGGTTATTTCATCCATGAACTTTTTCTTATGTTATAAAAAAAAAGACTACAAAAAAGGGAGATAATTAAACCTGTTAAAAGAGAACCTGGATGTATACTCAATACTCTTCTAGCTTCCGTCCATTATAGTCATAACAGAATTACCTTTAAAGCAAGATTGTGATTCAAATCAGAGATTTGTCCTACCACGAACTTGTACAACCTACATTCACTTCCCGTTTTATATATAATATCCCAAAAGTAAAATTTGTCAGACTCCTGTGTGCAGCAAATAAATAATCAGCTGAAAATTAGAATTTATTAATGAAAAACGCTAGAGTTTACTATAGTTTAAAATCAAACAAAAGCTAAAAATAGCGGTATCCTATTTTAAATAGAAAAATTGAAAATCACTCACATTGAGACAGCGAATATTGAATAAAAACTGTTACATATAAATTTGAAAGTTATAATTGTGAAAGTTCTAACAACAAAAATAATAGTAATAATAAAAAAATAAATAAAAATAAGATAAGCATTCTTACTCATGGAACATAGCCCTTATGACGGTGTTACCGTCCACATGCGCTCTGTAAAATAAGGTGTAAAGATAGGGCAGTAGTTCGTAGCGAGTTTCCAAAGCCCGCTTAGACGACTCAGCTACTTCCGGTCCAAACGAAGCGGGGTCCTGGTCCTGTCAGTAGAAGGAATCATTTCAACACGTTTAATCAATGGTAACTACAAATAGCCAGATAGAACAATGGACTATTAATCAGTAAAAGAGGCTCAAAATGACGTTTAATTTGCTTTTAAAGAGACAATCAGCGTTTTGCTTAATTGTCCCCAAGTATTAATAAAAACTTATTATCAAGTGATGTAACATGTCTTCATGTTTGTTCGGGGTTTAAAGTCGTTCTCAAGGATATTTCACTTATATGATGACGTGCCAGCCCAATGGATGAAGGAAACCACCCTCGACACCACTGGCAACCATCAAAGACAAAACGGGACAAATACAGGACAACAACAGGACACAATACAGACACCATAAACATATCGACTTCCTGTTCTTCTTTAGCTCTTAGAGCAGCAGGGCAACATGAAGCTCCCTCCAACAAACTGCTGTCGCAAAAGAAATCAGGACATGAACATGAGGGTAACTCCAGAACCAAAACCACAAGAAACAGTGGTTAAATGTGTCTCTGTAAAGTTGTTCAGCTACATGACAAAGTATTTCACGGTCGTGGAATTAATTTATTGCTATACTTAAGGTTGTTTTACTCATATGGCCCCATGCCAGATCAGCTAAGCGTAGACTTTTGCAGTGGGTTTTGGTCGTTTTTAAATACCATTCTAGTAACATAACATTCGTCAGATCAAGGCTATAATGCCAATTAAGTCAGTAATTAACAAAAATACAAACCGGAAGTGACGCGCGTGGCGCAAGTGACTCACGACACATCGCATGCCATATCAGTGTTAAACGAATGAATATCTCATTTCAGACAGGAACTATTGCCTGTTTGTGTACCTGGATGTGGAAATTGTGAATTGGTTATTGTAAAAGAAATGTGGTTTATCTGTTTTCTGAAAGATTTTTTGTTTTCTAAGGCAGTGGCTTGTAGAAATCAGAAAAAAAGCTTTGTCAGTAAACGCATCATTTGACAGATTAAAGAACTTAGGAGTGTGATATAAAAAAAATTGTGCCATCCGATTATGAAAAGCACGAACTGACCAATTTAAAGCTAACGAAAATGAGTTTAAAAAGATGCTGTATACCGTATGCGTTTTATTTGGCCCATACCAAAAGACTATTCAGGAATACATTCGAGAAGCGCGAAGTGCTTCGGCGCCAGACAGAAAGAAGGCAGGGCACTTTTGGCTCGATTTCAGCTAGTCAACAACGGGAGAAAGACGCCGAACTTTTTAATCGTCCCTAGCTCAGTACCAGTAAGATTAGGGCAGAAAAAGAGCCTAAATTGAGTATTGATTTGGAAAGTGTTTGATTCCCATTCATGTTAACACCTGTTAAATCAAGCTGTTCTGCCCAGTTAAGGGTATTTTTGTATTGATTTTTATATCTTTCTTCTTGGCTCCTAGTTTTTCCTTAAAATAATTTGGTACATACCGTACGGGAATTCATAAGCCTGATAGTAAATTTCAGGGTAGAACTTGACTGGATATTATAGGTCTATCGTAGCTATAGCACATGAAATGGTGTTGCTATTGTGTCACTTGAACCACGCGCGTCACTTCCGGGCTGTTCAACTTTAATTACTGGTAGAATGTAAATTAGTTTCTTAATTTGAGGGCTGTAATCTTACTAAAATCGTATTTAAAAACGACCAAAACCCAGTATAAAATCGCGTGCCGTCTCCTTTAACTCGAAGGAAACTAGGGCAACATGAAACTTCCTCCAGCCATCCACTTTACTTTGACTTGTTCTTTAGCTCGAAGGAAACTAGGGCAACATGAAGCTTCCCCCGGCAATCCACTTTACTTTGACTTGTTCTTTAGCTCGAAGGAAATTAGGGCTACATGAAGCTTCCGCCAGCTACCCACTTGACTTATTTCACACATATATTTCCATACTGGAAAAAAAACCTATTTTGCCAGGTTCCACAGAGATTCAAATTAGGTCTCTGGCTAGCATATATAAAGACTTTAATCAAACAACTTTTTTAGTGACTCCTTACCCTCGAATTTTCCACGTTATGATTTCTACTGAACGTGTAGAAGGCTCCCAACTCCATCCATCTTTGACAGAGTTCAGCGTTTGACACTCCCCCGAATCCACAAATGTCAGCACCAACCTTAAAAAGAATCCAAATAGAATGCACTGTTTTACTGGCAAATTAACCGCAAGTGTGAAAATTCACTTCATTTAAACATAAGATAAAAAACAACTTAGTATGGATAACAGCTTCTTGGTTTATTTCACACAACGTTTCTATATCATTCCAGAGATCGTTGTCAAGTATGAGTGAAAAACAATTTTAACAATTAATCAATTTATCACATTATAGGCCCATTCACACGACAATTTTTAAATCCGGATCGAATATTAATCGGTTTAATTCTCAGCTTGTTCAGAAAAGGGACCGTTCAATCGACAGCTGTCTAAACTAGTTCTAAGCCTGCTTGGAAATTTGCCCTTTCAAACAGTTTGATTTAAGCCAGGTTAGGTTCCAGTGTCATACTTATCTTCCGCGTCATTGGGACGTCTTTTGCGTATGTGGGCATTTTAAGGTTTTGTTGGACCCCTTTGTCGATTTTCAGAGCACATGTTGTTTTTTAGTCACTTATGCCGACGAATATAAATATGTAACATATATATGTTTATTTTTGGAAAGCTTGAATACTCAGGATTACACATTTGTGAATGTGGTGAAAATCCAATTGTTATTTGGTCTTATTTGGCAAAATGAATAAATGTCAACAGAGAAAGATAGACATCATTTTTCAAGGTTTATTTTTAGAAGTGCAATAATGATAAGACTCAATAGATAAGTTGACCTAGTAGAAAAGTCCTTGAACTAGTAAACTGTGCCTCATTTTTAAAAACTTTTGATTAGATCGATCACGGTGGATTTGTTTTTTATCCCATCTTGGAAAGTCCTATAAAAATATAAATCAGGGGCTAGCCTATAAGGAAAAGATTTGAATACAGCCGATGCTAAATGAGGACAGTCTTGTGTGATCTTTGTATTTGGTAGTATTATATGGAGCATAATCTATATGGCTGTATATCCAACACTTTAACAGTATGAATAACACAATTACCGAGTCTATTAATAACAAGAGAAAACTGCTTAATTGTTTAGACGTCTATGATATATAATCAGGCTTATTTCTGCTATACTTACATAAGGAATCCCAAACAGATTGAACTCCAAGATTCCTGAAATCGCAGACGGTTTAAAAACATTTAATTATTTGATACAACCCGTACATCTACATATTACATATAATTATTCTAGTGATTAAAACCAACAATAAAAAATACACCATAAAGTTTCGTTTTTACCATTGTATTAATAAAATCATGGAATCGTGTATAAACACTAGCTAACAAAAAAAACAAACAAACAAAAAACACACATTGCCGTTTAATACTGACCAATCACTGAGTCTTTTAGATGTGACCATTGGCTCTCATTATCCCCTAGCCAATGGTAGCCGTGTTTGCCGGAGCCCGGGAATGTGGATCTTGAAATCACCACGCCTCGCTTTTTAGTTACCTCACGTAACGCCCTGATCAACAAAAATGTTGCTTTGTGACTTTGTTTGCTATCTTTGTATGCTATTTGTTGATTTGTTTCTATCAATTTGGTATTAGCTATTTAATTGTTACTGTGTTTCCAACAGAAACAATGGAACCTGGTATGTATAGGATCATCCACCCAAGTCAAAGATCAAGTGAGTGCAATAACAAAAGTTAGATTATGATATTTTGTTTTCATAAAGTTACATTTGTTTACTTGTCACCCGAATAAAATGGCGCAAATAAACATACATGTGTCATTATCTAGGGTGCATCCAAGTTTTAGGAAGCCTCTCCTGTACGAAGGAGGTGGGAATTGTCCTATAGGCCCGGCTGTCATAGTTAGGTGTATTCTCACGGTATCATTTGTATGTACTCCTTATTGGGATTCCCTTTTTTGTACAAAATAAAATTGTCGACAAAATGTACCAATCAAAACTTAAATCTTAAATCTTTAACTTCTGCAAATAGCACCATGAAGATGCACCTTTAAGCATGAAAAAGCTGTTTATCTGTGACGTATGTTATTTAATCTTGAACAAGGTATAACGTTTATTGCTAGTCTATTCTACAACATTGATTTGCGGTTGTGGATTGGTGTGTTCATAGCATTGACAACTTCCGAAGTTAAGAGAAACCAGTGAGTTCGATTTTAAGCTGATAGCAACTCAATTCAGTGAACAACAATCTATTAACCAAATTGAAACTGAAATACTCTCAAGGAAGCTTACTCTGAAGTGGCGATTGTTTCGGCATATCCGTACAGACTATGGACGTCGTAATGTCTGTACTCCTTGGTACCGTCCGTCTGTAGGCCTATCATACATATGGTCTTCTCCGACAGACGGCTACCCGTTATACTACCTGAAGGGAGAGAAATCAAATTAACCCAGTCAGATTATCACACAGCATTGATGATTATTGTTGTACTTCAATTTAGGGTAATATTAACAGATTTTTTTTTGGGGGGGGGGGGGGGT